>WNWK01000287.1:102500-290000 GCA_009830355.1 Cherax destructor | reverse complement strand
CCAAGAAAGTCGCATGAGGGCTCTCACTGCAAGTAGGCGGGCTCTATCCTTCTGACACACTCTGAAGCATTGCTGAGGCTATTCTCTACTATTGGGCCATCATATATATATATATATTCTCTCTCTCTCTCTCTCTCTCTCTTCTCTCTCTCTCTTATTCTCTCTCTCTCTCTCTCTCTCTCTCTTTCTCTCTCTCTCTCTCTCTCTCTCTCTCTCTCTCTCTCTCTCTCTCTCTCTCTCTCTCTCTCTTTGTTGAACAATCAAATCTGGCAGAAAAAGACAGAATTTTGCGGTGCTGTAGATATCAAAGGTCAGTTTTGTTTTTTCTCCGTCTGTTGTATCGTCATAGGTGAGTAATAAAGAGTATTCCCGAGTTAGAAGAGGATGAAGGAAAGCCAAAGTTTAGGAGGAACATTAGAGTTGGAAAGACCCATCAGAAGAGGTAGAGGAAAGTCATCAGCAGTGTTAGTAAGTCATAAAAACAACGACTGGAAAAGTTAGCTTAGGATATAGTGTCTCAGAGATGAAACTATTCATTAGAACAAAGCTATTAATAGAGCCATGACTAATTAACGTCTTGGAACTTAAGGGAGATATATCTTACATGGGCAATCAAATAAAAGATTAGAACAGAGAAGTGCTGTAATCCTACTAGTTCATTCGTGGCAGGTTATATTTACAATGACTTTTTCCAAACAGTATATTAGTCTAACCTAGTTTTTAATGCCAACCAATGTATTCTCTTCACTGGAACTACTTGAGTCTATGCCATTTTAATCAACGAATCGATTGCCATACTACTGATTTATTATATTTTTGATGAATGATTTGTTAAATACAATTAAATTGTTGCAAGCTTTGAATGAATTATTCAGTTTTCGTTCCTTATTCATATCCTTACCTACCTATTGTACTCTTTATTTATATACTCCTCTCACCCCTACGTGTTTCTAAGTATGTTAGTTCCGTGATATTATTTTTTTGTAAGATTCCTGATATAGGGCATTATTTTTTAAATCTTTCATTGTATATTTTTCAGAGTATGTTCATCCAATCTCTAATAAAGAGACCGGAAATATGCCGTATATTCTAAATTAGATCTTATTACCACCAGACAGTTGTAGTATATATAGTAATAAACTTGTAGATATGAAGTCACTCATTCTATTTACTTTATTTTGAATATTTATTAACTGTTGACTAGGCTTCAGATTTCTCCTAACCAGGACTCGAAAGATTTTTTATTTCACATCCGGTTTGCATCGTTCTATATTTTAGGGATTACGGTTGTTGTGATTATTAGCGTTCACAAGGATGAGGACAATGAATGTATTTGGTTACATTGATCTGCATCAGCGCCGTCTTGCCTACAACATTTACTTAAGCCAAAGAGTATCCTCATTAGGATACATTTATCTACCCATATTTGTCATTACTGATCTTAAGCTAGCATTTATTCCCAAGAGGGTGTATAAACGCTACTTCATACTACACTGTTGTCGGTTAATCAGCCATGCCTTGATCTATAAGAGAATTGCATCTTTAATGCCGTGTATTGCAACATCTGAGTTAGTGTTTTGAATGGAATCCTTTCAAAACCCCTAATGTAGAGCAAATAATGTTGTATTCTCATCATTATCCACTACAAATACTAACGTGAAAAAGAATCAGTAAATTTGTTAGACATGAGCGACCCCTTATCGGGGTTAGACTAATGGGGCAGTAATTCAAAGCTAAGAACCTGTCTCCTATTTTGTAAAAATGTATCGCAGTTTGTGTTCTCGCAGCCAGACCTGAGGCCACATTTTCCTCCTGACTGCTGGCTCAACCCGGCTGTTGCTGTAAGCGGCTTGCCAGCCTATATAGCCATCACAGCTTAGCTGTCGTAACTTGAAAACATCTAGTTCGTTCTTTTGCAAAAATGCATTGGGAATCATTGTGCATCTACAACACTGACCAAGCCAGAGTTACTACGCCTGGAATTAATATAACGTTAAAGTGAATATTTTTTTCATAGTGAATACAGTCTTTGTTAAAAATATAAAGAAAATATTAAGAGAGGAGGCAGTTACACAAGCTGTGAATCATGGTATTTGTCGGACTCGCAATTACTCAAACCATAAACTCGGTCATAACATCTGTCATCCCAGACCAGCAGACATATTGGAAGATATCTAGTCGTACCTCAGAGAAGGAGGCTCAGCTTACACCAACAAGCATCTCAGAAATGAGCAGTGAGAGACGCAAGTTATTTAAGAAGTAATATTAGTGTTTGCCTTCTTAGATAGTTTGTCATGGTATGAATTATAATGCTTTCACGCCAGAAATAATGACACCGTTTATTGTGATGTAAAGGAACTTTGTTAAATGTTATAATTATGTAAATCTTAATGGAGCTTCCTCTGACGTATGTCTCCAGTCTTAAGAGAATTGTGAGGGTGCTAGAGCTGACATAATCTCCAGGGACTCTTCACAACTAACACGAATTACTGGTAAATAATCACATAGGATAGGAAAAGAGACGTCAGTAACTACTTGCAGCTGAAGCCAATGTCTTGTCACTCTCAGGCTCATTCTCATCAAGTTTATCCCCTCTCTCTGTCTCTCTCACTCTGTTTCTCATTCGATGTGTCTTCAACACTGTTTCTCCCTTTCTCTCACTCATTTTTCCCTCTAACTTCTCCCTCACTGATTTTCTTTCTCATTCTGTCTCTCTCACCTTCACTCTTTCTACCTCTTTGCCTCAACATCTTATTCCTTCCTCTCCCTCTCATTCTCATTCTTATTCTCGTTTCTCATTTTCACTGTTTATCCCTTTCTCACTCTCCCGGTGATACTGGTGAAGGGCTCTTGATCCGATGAATTAGAGCTATCCTCTCCATTAAATCTGATTGCCTATCATACCCCAGGCGCTATAGTTCTACGAAAATAATAAAAATAATATTATTATTATTATTGTTGCAATTATTATTAATTAATCCTACGAATTCTCCCTTAGTCTCCCTCACTATCTCTGTATCTCACCATCTTAGTCTCACTTTTACTAATTCTCTTTTTGTCGATGTCACTGTCACTGTCACTCACATTTTCAGTCTCTCTCTCAATCTGTCTTTCCTTATTTCTTTGTCTGTCTCTCTGTTTGTTTCCCCTTCTCTCTCACCACTTACACTGAAAGAATGAGAGGGTAGGAACGGAAATTTGTATCCTCATATTGGTCGCGAGGTAAACGCTGTCTCTTACCTCAACTCGTAACATTAATGCCCAACTCTAGTATTTTGTCCCCAGGACATGATCCGCCAATCGATTTATGCGAGGTACCCTATGACTGTTGGGAGAGCAGGGAGGGGCGGAGGGAGGGAGGGACGGAGGGAGGGAGGGAGAGAGGGAGGGATTGATGGAGGGAGGGAGGGACGGAGGGAGAGAGGGAGGGATTGATAGAGAGAGGGAGGGACGGAGGGATAGAGGGAGGAATTGATGGAGGGAGAGGGAAGGACTGAGGGAAGGAGGGGACGCATCAGGAATCGTTCTAACCCCCTCACTGTAACACAGACGACAAAAAAAAAATTCCCTCACACAGTAAAGAAGGAAATGCATGAGGCATTACATGGGAAGTTTCATAGCGCGTTCGCAAAAGATGATATTTTACATGTTGGTGATTTCAGTCATAGAGGATATTGAAATAATTGAAGAGGAAGCAAAGAAATTATTACTGGAAGTTGACAAGAAAACATAGCGACAGGATCGGACGGAATATCACCTTGGGCTATAAAAGCAAGTACAAAAAAGAATTATGCTATTCACTTTGAAGACTGTTTAAGATTTCATTACTTGAAGGTAAATTGGCAGACAAATCTAATATGCGACACATTGTGTCAATATTTAAAAAGTTAACTAAAAAAAGGCTTAAACCATTGGCCTGATTCGCTGGTAGTATTGTTGTAGAAATGTTGGAAAAAAAGAAATTTAGAGAAAAGTGGATTAATCACTTAGAGCATAGACACGTACTGAATTGTAAACAATTTAGTTTTCGATTTGAATAAAACAGAAAATCAAATTATTTATGTTATATCATAGTTATGGAAACCGTCCAGGAAACAAATGGATGAGCAGATTATAATTACCTAGATGTTTCCCATGAAAGACTACAGCAATGTGGAAATTGCAAAATAAAGATGGAATAAAAAGAGTTATTATAAAGAATGAGAGACTTTTTGTTTGAGAGGGAAAAATGAGAACAAATACGAAAGGGAAAAAACTGAAAGAGGCCACATTACGTGGCTTTCAGAGTTTATCCTGGATTATTAACCTTCTGGGGTTAATAATCTGAATAATGTCTTCTCTTTCATCGAGCACAAATACACAAATCTTTCTCTCTCTCTCTCTCTCTCTCTCTCTCTCTCTCTCTCTCTCTCTCTCTCTCTCTCTCTCTCTCTCTCTCTCTCTCTCTCTCTCTCTCTCTCTCTCTCTCTCTCTTTCTCTTTCTCTCTCTCTGGCTCTCTGACCAAAACAGCACGTATCTCTACGAGGGTCACGCACCAGAGTCAAAATGCCCAATTTTTTCCTTAAAGTTAGTATGGTAAGCGAGCGGTCAGTCGTCATTGAGGGGAAGTGGGGTGAGTCTTGGGGTGGATTGTTTAGTAGGTAGCATAGTTGTGTGTATGTGTGTAAGTCAGACAGTTACCAGGTATCAACTGCACTTATTGATATATATTTGGCCTGTTGTGGTGTGTACTCACCTATTTATGGTTGCAGGGGTCGATTCACAGCTTCTGGCCCAGGTGTGTTTGTGTGTGTGTGCTACATGGCAAGTATCAGAGAGATTTTAAATTTTTGTCCCATCAAAAGAAATGGTTAGCTGACACACCAATATATCCTGGGCTGGACATGGAAAAATATTGCAACCGTCTGAAATGGAGGTGAGAAAGCATTTCTCCACTTGCCTGTAACGTTAGGTTCACATGACGTTTTAAATAGACCTTATGAGAAATGTTACTTGAAAGATCGCTAATTATTTAAAGAATTCTACTTAACTATGCATGATGCCTGAAAGTTAGTGTTGTCCTATTTTGATCAATAAATTTTAACACATTTCATTATTTGTTAAAAGTTAGTCTATATAACGAGAATATCTTTGTTTAATCACTTTAAAAGACAGGATGAGTTATATTTAAATTGTTTAAGCCGTTAAGCTATCTTTTGAGTCACAGAATTGACTGAGTTGATTTTGAGAACGATGTTAATTATTATATTCAAGACGAAACCAACAAATTGAAGAGTAAGATATATGTGCAACAGTTGAGTATCTTTATTGTTGACTGAAACGTTTCGCCTATGCATTGGGCTTCTTCTGTCAATTGCAGAGGAGGCAGCAGGCGTAGTAGCGAAGTAAAAATTATGTAATCAGTCAAATCAACCTTGGAGAAATAGTTTTTGCGGTGGTCAGTCCCTCAGCCTGGAGAAGCGCTCAGGATACTAAAATGGGACAGTGTATCTCCCTTGGAGAGAAGGGAAAAAGGTTCGATCACAGAGGAGAGAGAAAGAGAGAGAGAGAGAGAGAGAGAGAGAGAGAGAGAGAGAGAGAGAGAGAGAGAGAGAGAGAGAGAGAGAGAGAGAGAGAGAGAGAGAGAGAGAGAGAGAGAGAGAGAGAGAGAGAGAGAGAGAGAGAGAGAGAGAGAGAGAGAAAGAAAGAGAAAGAGGGTGTGTCACAGAGACAGAAATGAAGAAACTTATAATGAACGCAGCGCAACGAAACGAGTAACAATGGAATGAGAAAGAACATAAAAGAATGTGGGGTGCCTGGAATGTGAGACAAGAGGGCCGCGACACTGTCTGTAATTCGGAGTGAACCTCACATAACAAAGTTTTTACGACGGGATCTGAGCCCCACCTCCCTCAGCCATAGTCATAAACTAGACTTACTTTCTCTGGAATATTGTCCCGTGAGTGTACAGTTTCGAAAAAAAACACGCAAACACAAAGTGCATAAAGGCAAATATTTGTTGAATAACTTGTCAAAGTTTATTTCTACTCTATGTTCCATTATCAAATAAAGTTATATTTTAGAACCAAAAGCTAACGAAATGCAAACTCACTTTGTAAACGACATTTTCTGAAAAAGATCATTTTCCATTCAGCAAAATTCAGAACAACCAATCAGTCTGGAGGCCAGCAATTTCCAAATACCAATTAAATTTCTGAAATGTCAGGAACACTACGAGTTTGAATCTCTAAAAGGTTGACCATGGGTGGGCAACACTCCTGTCTGGTGGTGTGTAGTGGTGTATGTGTCTGGTGGTGTATGGTGATGTGTGTAGGTATGTGGTGGTGTGTAGTGGTTGTAGTGGTGTGTAGTGGTGTGCAATGGTGTATGGTGTTGTGTGTTGGTATGTGGTGGTATGTAGTAGTTGTGGTGCTGTGGTGTGTAGTGGTGTGCGGTGGTGTATGGTGATGTGTGGTGTTGTGTGGTGGTTAGTAGTGGGGAGTGATGTACGGATGCGTATGGTGGTGTATTTTCGAGTGAATGGTGATTTTTGTGGGTGTGCTGTGGTACATAGTTGAACTTTAGGGTGTGTGGCAGTGTTTGGCGGTGTGTGGTACTATATAGTGGCGTGTGGTGATGTGTGGTAGTAGTGAGTTGCTGGGGCACAGCCATGGATAATAATATGTTTCAAGTTCTGTTGTGTTGATCAGTTTCATGGGTGAGTGTTGATACACTGCCTTGTGTACAGTCGTGATGTAATGTGGGTTGATACACTGTCTTATGTATACTCGTCATGTTATTGTTATAATACATCTTTGTTCTGCATGCAATTATTCTCAATTCGTGTATTGTATTTTTAGCTTTCTGTTTTAAAGATATTTTTTTTTATTTGTCTCTTTTTTCGTATATTTTCATTTTTACCGACTCCAGTTAGCATTTTTTAAAAACTGCATTGCTATTTTACCAATATTTTAATATTAAAATGAGACAATTAAAATTTTTGCCGTTTAATGTTTAATCTTTTCCTTAGCACACCCATGTCTCTACATTGTATCATTTAAAAGAATGATACAGTTATTAACTCTCTCCCATCCGATCATCCGATTTAGCTGAAACTCCCAGCTCAACCCTAAATATGCATAATCTTTTCCTGGCAGAAAGTCTCCAGCAGTGCCTATTCATATGAGTGTTGAATAATTGGACAACCAAGCTTCTGTGATGTAATACATGCGACAGAAACCAACAAGTGCTGTGAATTATTTTTATTTCACTTCTAGAGATATTTAGACCAAGCCACACTTCCTCGTTGACTCTCGTTCTGACACTGAGTGAGTGTTGCTATTTCTGTCTCGCTGTAATTTGTCTAGCGTTTCAAAGCTCGTCTGTTTACCTAGTGCACACTCTTCACGTTCTTTGAGAAAACATGCGTCAAGCATCTGGCCCACATAAAAACACTGAGATTGCCCATCTCCGTCTTCCATGGGCTCTATGATGTTGGGCATCTGGTCAGAAAAAATCCTACTGTAATATATATTTTACAAAGTTTATTTCCACTGGCTGCTATCATTCCTTAGATCATTTCAAAAGTTTGCACTATGGTATAACAACTTCCAAAGTGAGACTTACAATACTCAACTAACCTCATGTACCGATTTACTGTAAAGTGAACAGGAGTAGCATGTGTGGAGACCTACTTATACGTATCCTGCCTTAATGTTGATCTTTGGACAATTTAGGAGAGAGCCGTACTCTATAAACACTGACACTTCAAGAAAAATGTCTTGACGCAGGTTATGGGCTCTTGATCAAGAGAATTAGAGATACCTCTTTACCTTTTCTTTTGGATTGAATCTGATTGCTTTTCATTTCACAAGACGATTAAGTGGCGACAGTTTCTTGCGTGTTTTTGAGCAATAAGCAGTTGTCCCAGTCTAGGATATGGTGTTTATCTGCTGTGTCTCAGGTTGTAGCCAGGGTCGTGGTACAAGATGTTATATTCTACATTCTAGAATGTAGTAGTGCAATTAAGGCTGGATAATACCTTAAAAACAGAGAAAGAACTAGAAGGTAGAGGCAGAAGAACTGGGTAAGACAGAAGATTACGTGGACGATGATTGAGAAGTGATAGCGTACCAATAACAGTGATCAGTGAGTAACTTTAAATAATATTATATATATATATATATATATATATATATATATATATATATATATATATATATATATATATATATATATATATATATATATATAAATGTCTTGCCTAATAGGTAAAATTGGTCAATTAGCAAACACTCATTTAAAATTAAGTCCTTTCTAAAATTTTATCTTATACGTTAAAAGACATTTTTTTCATTAATAATAATGTACAAATTTATAATTTTGCACCAAAAGAAACTTAGAAAACTTACCTAACCTTATTATAATAAGCGCAATTTAATTTAACCTAACCCAACTAAATATATTTTAGATACGTTTACAATAATTTAATAATAAACAAACACAATAAAATATATTTTTTTCGTTAGGTTTAGAATGATTTTTGCGAAATTATTGCATAAAAATTTTTTCGCTTGTCTTATATGGCAAGAAGAGCGTTGCTATTAAAGCCAAAATCGCCAGTTTTACGACATATATATACATATGTATATGTGTGTTCTGTATTACATCTTCATCTTTCACATGTTGTGCTTCTTTTCAATTGACACCTTTTACTATATATGTATTATTTGTTTTAGCTGTCTCTGTAATAGAACTGAAGACGCCAATCGTGGCTAAACGTTTTAATAAATATCTTGTACTGGGCGTAAGAGTATTTCATCACTAATATTGAAATGCCATAGCCAACAGAGTGCAGTGAAAAGTCTGAACGGTAATTTTTAGTGGTAAGTGTAGTAACCGCTAGTGTTGCAGTGAAAAAGTGTTGTGTAAAGATACTTAATGCTGTGAGGAGTGTTCCTTGTTGTTACTGTGGATTGTGAATTAAGTTGTGTTATTTGTATAGCAAAGACCTTTCACCTCAGGTTAAATGATGAACATTAATGAAGTGTGAAATGAAGTTTGTAAAGGTGATGTAACCTGTGTGGCAAATGTCACTAGTCTGTTCTCGCTTTGTCAGTAAAATTGCTAGTTTAACTATGTAGATAAATGGTCCACAGAACCGTCAAGTTGACGAATTAGACACATATACAACATTTGGGTATCTTAACTGAGGAAACGTTTCGCTTCATCAGTTCTAAACAAAGAAGAATGTTGAAGATCAGAAGGAGTTTAAGGTAATCAGTCCCTCAGCCTGGAGTCAATGTAATCAGTCCATCAGTCTTGAGAATACAGAATATGCGCGAAGAGGCTTATATACTGTAGACAGGCAAAATGAGGCAGCCGTAGGCGATATCACAGTGGACAAATCCACATGTGGAGGTAGGTCATGCTACGCAAGTGAAGAATTCCCTGTATCAAGATCCCAAGATGTCAGACACAGCTACATCTTGGGATCTTGATGCAGGGAATTCTTCACTTGCCTAACCTATAGGCATGGCCTACTTCCACATGTGGATTTGTCCACTGTGATACCGCCTACTACTGCCTCACCTCACCTCTCTACAGTAGTTTAGCAATGTTCGCTGGAACCTCCCATCCCTCGTACACACTCGCTCCTAGCGTAGGTGACGCTAACAAATCATACATACAACAAACTTCCGCGATGTATTACTTTGTATATTCATTATAAGGAATGCATCATAAATGAAATTCTAACTTCCTAAATAACGAATTGCTGTTATCTATTTATCACTGGTATTTTCCGATTAAAAGATAAACCAGTTGGCTCATTATTTTTACTGCGACTTTCCAACAGAATTATAGACAGTGTACTTTAATTTATATTTTAGATAATAAAGTATTTTTAGTGTAGCTAACATCCTTCAAGGTGAGTGTCTTAATAAGATTAAAG
This sequence comes from Cherax destructor, assembly GCA_009830355.1. Lineage (NCBI taxonomy): Eukaryota > Metazoa > Arthropoda > Malacostraca > Decapoda > Parastacidae > Cherax > Cherax destructor. Next base: position 280,068 of record WNWK01000287.1, on the reverse strand, counting down.
GGCTCTTGATGCAAAGACATGACGCCACCGTAACATTCCTTGGATCGAATCCGATTGCCTCACATTTCCTAGGTGCTGTTTGATCCCAACAGGTTATCATTCCCACTAAGAATGTAATAATAATAATTTATAGCTAACAAAATAACTGTAACATCCCTAGGAACAAGAATCATCAGACATTAACTTCCTCTTTGGTGTAACGTAGCTCGATCGTTAGCGCAATCAGCTCACACACTGAGGTCCGGAGTTCGAATCTCCGGTACGGCTGGAAAACATTAGGGACGTGTTTCCATAAGAGACCTGCTGTCCATGTTCACCCATCAGTATAAAATGGGTACCTGGGTGTTAGTCGACTGGTGTGGGTCGCATCCTGGGACAAAACTGACCTAAGTTGCCCGAAATGCTCAGCATGACAAGCTGCTTGCTATATAGTAGCATGTCACTGATGTCAGCTAGGCCTGTGTACCTTTTACATGTACTTGTAGAAATAAAGATATTATTATTTTTATTATCTTTAGCAGTGGTCTTTTTCCATGGCTCCCAAGCCACATCCCTATCTCGCTACCCTACGAACACACAAACACATCTTTTTCTTGGTTTTAGGTCTTCTGCAAATTAAAAAAAACAACTGATCTAACACTATAAACAAGCGTATTTATTTCACAAATAAAAATTAACACAATGAACCAATTTATTTAGCGATATGAAAAAGTAAAGTTTCATCTCATCTGTAACTACATTGTCTTCTAAGAAGTCTTAGATCCCCGCGTTCAGTAATTTTCTTTTTAAATCAATTGTGGGTGTGATGCCACCCTGCCGCCCCTTTTTTCCTCTACGCCCTTACCTGCCGCCCCCTTTTTCCTCAACGCCCTTACCTTGCCGCACCCTTTTTCCTCAACGCTTCCCCTGGATCTTCCCACCACCGCCCACTTTGGGAATGTCTGCTCTGTAGGATATGCTGAAAACAAATCAACAGTTGTTTGCAGGTCGCATGATCTAACCAACAATACGGTAATTACAACAACTGATATATTGTCGACTTCTGGCACTTGTTTTCTGCCTTCAGCTGTACAAGCCACACCAAAACCTCAGTGGGAAAAAAGTTTAAAAAACGTTTCCCTAAATCAGGTGCACGTCCAAAACAAAGTCAGTGACGGTGGTTGCGGGCGCATGGGAGCAACGTTCATCAGCTATAATTGCTTCTATTCTCTGGTAAACTGTGGCTTCCAGGCTATATGACAGCGCAACAGAGCTATATTGCGGTACGCGGTGCGAAATGACGATATTCAAAGCACTCAAAAATGCGGTCGTTCGCGGCTGTTGCGCCACGGCTCTGTTAGATTACGATCCAATACAATGATATTGCGATTCGGGAATAAATTTATTCGTGAAAACGTTTTATTTACTGTTGTGCACCAAACTGGCGTAATTACAAGTGTAATCAGTGTCATTGCATATGTAATTAATTTGAAATAACCACAAATCGGAGTACTCATATACAGAAATGTTGTATAGGAATGATCAAGGATTATTTTACACATAAGAAGAGGGGAAATGACAAGAAAATAACAATGCAGGCAATCAAACTAAATTTTTCTGCAGTATACTAATTGGAAGAACATTATATATATATATATATATATGTCGTGCCGATTAGGTAAAACTGGTCAATTAGCAAGAACTCATTTAAAATTATATCCTTTCTAAAATTTTCTCTTATACGTTTAAAGATATATTTTTTTCATTTATGTTAATGTAAGAATTTATAATTTTGTACCAAGAGAAACTTTGAAAACCTACCTAACCTTATTACAACAATTTAATTTAGCCTAACCCAACTAAATATATTTTAGATACGTTAACATTAATTTAATAATAAACAAACACAATGAAATATATTTTTTTCGTTATGTTCAGAATGATTTTGGCGAAATTATTGCATACACAAATTTTCACTTGTCTTATATAGCAAGGTGAGCGTTGCTATTTAAGCCAAAATCGCAAGTTTTACCTAATCGGCACGACATATATATATATATATATATATATATATATATATATATATATATATATATATATATATATATATATATATATATATATATATATAATCAGTGGTAGGAATATTCAAACAGCTCCGGGGAGAACCTCGAGTTTTCTATGAGGTACGTTTATTGTCTTCTCTGAGGATGTACTATGTATATATATATATATATATATATATATATATATATATATATATATATATATATATATATATATATATAGTACAAGATCGGCACGTACAGGGACATAAGCCAACATTATCAATTTGTCCCAGTGGGATCAGAGACCTTGGGAGCATGGAGAAAAAATGCCACACGTTTCCTTAAAGAACTGGGTTCCAGACTCATCGACACCACCAGGGACCCAAGGGCAGCCACTTTCATGTTCCAGCGCCTCAGCGTGGCCATCCAGAAGGGAAATGCATGCTGCATACTGGGCTCGCGTCCGGCTTCGGAGGAGCTGGAGGAGATTCATAATCTTTGATATATTGTACTAATGTATTCATGTTCATATTTGTGTTTTCTGTCAATGTGTTCTGTCTATTAATAAAGCACTTATATAATATATATAGGGGATGGTAGGAGAAGAAAATATTCAAACAGCTCCAGGGAGAACCTCGAGTTTTCCCTGAGGTATGTTTATTGTCTTCTCTGAGGATAAGGGTCCCCAGTAAAGTTCTAGAGGTGGTACCTCCTGTATATATATATATATATATATATATATATATATATATATATATATATATATATATATATATATATATATATATATATATATATATATATATATATATATATATATATATATATATATATATATATATATATATATATATATATATATATATATATTTATTATATATATATATATATATATATATATATATATATATATATATATATATATATATATATATTTAATGTTGTCAAGCTTTGAAAATTGATAGTATGAAAGTTAATTCTAATTATACTTCGTATGTGACCTTAAAAGAGACAATATTAGGAATAGTCAGAATAATACACATAAGAAATCATGCAGTATAAGAGAGCCGCATTTACTTAATGTGGCACAGGAAGACAAACCACTTGTCACCATTATGCTTCTTTGGACTGTTCTACTTCTTTTATCATACTAACCTCGTTAGAGCTTCATCCATCACTATTCCTTACCTGCGTATATCGTTCTCATTAAACTCCCATCAGCGTACATCATATTCATTAACTTTGTCACCTCACCAACAACTCAATTTTTTTATGAAGCTGCGTAACTTCTACTACATACTATTACTTTTTCTATTCATAGTGTTAAAGTAGTCGTAAAATAATATATATAATAAATATAATTGCTGAAAAATAACGTAATTGCTGGTAATAATAAAATGATGGTTAAAATAATGCAATCACTGGTAATTATGTAATTACTAGAAATAATATAATTGCTGGTTATAATGTAATTACTTACTGGTTAGAATATTGCAATTGCTGTCTGATTCTTGGAAACAATCGGAAGGAAAACATTGAAAAGATGATTTATTTAGTTCTCTGATAATTTAAATAATAAATATTATTAATATCATTGTTAATATTATTCCTATTAGCTTTATTTCTTATGTTCTTAAGTAACCTCGTTTTAATTATTTTTATATTCATGAGGAAGTACTAAACTAGCAGGGGTAGTACAACGCCTGGAAAACAGAAGGTAATCAGGTTTGATCCGAGAAATAGGAGAGTGGTTGCAATTCTTAGGATTAAGAGCCCATCATCAGCGTCAAGGTTCTCCACCTTGAAAAGAAATTTCGTTAGAAAATAAAAAAATTACATAGTCATGATTTTCCTTGTGGTTTCGTTTCCAAGACAGAGATCTTAAAGCGCCTTGAAAATTAAAAAAAAATGCTGTGTTAAGCTCTGGTAGGAATCATGGTATCAACTTCATCTATTTGAGTGGCGAGGGAGAAAAACTGTTGTTTCTCTTCGATGTCGTGACATCTAATAAGCTTTTCTTATTACAGATCAAGGAGGGAGAGTGATTCTGTGCCCCGGTCTTCACGTCCTAAAATAAACAGCCTGGTGATCTTTTTGGTTAATACACTTTAAGAATGCTTGAAGGTAATCCATTGAAATGTTTCTACATCTTAATATCAATTTTAATAACTATGCTTTAAAGGGCAGTTTTTGTAAACATCTAAAAGAAAAATCTTACAAAATCACTTAAAACTGGAGTTATAAAAAAAAAAATTCAGAATAATATAAATATTTGAGATCCCTTAAAACATTGGAAAAATAATTTATCTAAGACTAAGGAAGAAAGCACTTACACCGGATGAGTTTGCTCGACACAAACCTTTTTTTTTCCGCCTGAGAAAGGACATTAGTTCTGTTCAGCATAGCCTTTACTGGAGATTTATGAAAAGCCTTTAATCTCAAGAAAAAATCCCATAATTCAATTTACAACACATCCTCACAAGAATTGTGTATGATTTCCTTGATGACAGGAGTGCAAGAATTATGCAGAATAACTATAAAGAGGAACCATAGCTAATATTTTTAACACCAAATAATTAAGCAATGTTGAAAATACAATGGTGTATGTATAATGGATGTTTTGAGGACAAGATGATAGAGATGGTAGACTTGTTCTCAGCGGTTACGAATGGTAAAAGAAAACGGCAAATTGTTCCAAGCTGTAGACGATTTTATTGTTGAGAAATAATCTAGATATAACGTGAATTCAAAATATTTCATAAGGGACCATGTATAGAGGCGAGTTAGCAAGGAACTGGCTCAGGGCCCCGCAATTTAAGGGAAGCAAAAAAAAAAAATTGCTTCGAATTCAGACTAGAATGAAATAATCCAAATATCTACATCTACTAACGCACGAATAGTTAATCTCAGAAGAAGGAATTTTATTGAATATGCATGTTGTTACTGGTTCTTGAATATTATTTTTTTTTTATTTACTGAATGAAATAAACTCTAAGAATATAAAAATATTTATTTTTTACCACAAAAATATTTATAAAAACTGTGATGGAGTTGAGCGCCACACCAAAATTGGCTGTGGGCGCCACAATTCTTTGAGCCGGACCAGATTATACGGTGGATGGTCTTCCTACTTTTGTTCTATAGCCTCTTTAATGTTTCAACTTCTCTTCCAATAGAGATGTAATCTCGCTTGTTACTCATTTTCCTTGTGTATCATTCATTTATTTTGAAAATAAATTCCTCACGATGTTTTAATACATGAGGATGGTTACAATCTTTCATCCCCGAGCACAGAATAAATTATTTATTAATTTCTTTCGATCTATTTTCTCTCTCTCTCTCTCTCTCTCTCTCTCTCTCTATATATATATATATATATATATATATATATATATATATATATATATATATATATATATATATATATATATATATATATATATATATTATATATATATTATATATATATATATATATATATATATATATATATATATATATATATATATATATATATATATATATATATCGTGCCGATTAGGTAAAACTATATATATATATATATATATATATATATATATATATATATATATATATATATATATATATATATATATGTATATGTCGTGCCGATTAGGTAAAACTGGCGATTTTAGCTTAAATAGCAACGCTCGTCTTGCCATATAAGACAAGCGAAAATTTGTGTATGCAATAATTTCGCAAAAGTCATTCTGAACCTAACGAAAAAAAATATATTTTATTGTGTTTATTATTAAATTATTGTAAACGTATCTAAAATATATTTAGCTGGGTTAGGCTAAATTAAATTGCGCTTGTTATAATAAGGTTAGGTAAGTTTTCAAAGTTTCTCTTGGTACAAAATTATAAATTTTTACATTAACATAAATAGAAAAAATATGTCTTTAAACGTATAAGAGAAAATTTTAGAAAGGACTTAATTTTAAATAAGCTCTTGCTAACTGACCAGTTTTACCTAATCGGCACGACATATATATATATATATATATATATATATATATATATATATATATATATATATATATATATATATATATATGTCTTTCAACGCACCGGCCGTATCCCACCGAGGCGGGTTGGCCCAAAAGGAAAAACGAGTTTCTCATTTTACATTTAGTGATATATACAGGAGAAGGGGTTACTAGCCCCTTGCTCCTGGCATTTTAGTCGCCTCTTACGACACGCATGGCTTACGGAGGAAGAATTCTGTTCCACTTCCCCAGGAGATAAGTGGAAATATACAAGAACAAGAACTAGTAAGAAAAATAGAAGAAAACCCAGAATGGTGTGTATATATATGTATATGCTTGTACATGCATATGTAGTGTGACCTAAATGTAAGTAGAAGTAGCAAGACATACCTGAAATCTTGCATGTTTATGAGACAGAAAAGACAAGAGCAATCCTACCATCATGTAAAACAATTACAGGCTTTCGTTTTGCACTCACTTGGTAGGATGATAGTACCTCCCTGAGCGGCTGTATGTCCTCGGATCACGGTACAACACCTAGCTCTGCTGGGTGCGTGATCTTTGTATAATTGGGTGGTCCTGTGTGTTAGAGCATCGCTTGATTTTCGCTCACCATGAGACGGGCCAAAACAACACGGGTTCTAGCCCTCTGCTAGTCGCATTGTTGATATTGATTAAATAACACTCGTTCGTGGTTATATATATATATATATATATATATATATATATATATATATATATATATATATATATATATATATATATATATATATATATATATATAAATATAAATATAATGTTATAAAGAAAAATGTATTACCTAAATTCTGAAAAATTTAAGTACTGTGTATCATTAATTTCGCTCTGGAGTGAGAACAGGAAAGAGGGTGAGTTGAAGACAACGCATTAATCCAGCAAGGACCTTCACATATACCAAGTACATCAGTGTATTCTTGACGACCAGATGCGCCTTTTCTCAGAAAAGCAACGTCTTCCTACTCCTGTTTTTTTATATATTTCAGTTGCTTCAGTAGCACATATGTGAAAAGGAAATTAATTTTATGACGTTAAGAGGGTCGAAGGACTAGGGGGAGACACTGCTACAACATTCAAGATGCTGATAGGACTTGAAATAGTAGTCAGGATGTGTAGTTTTGTCACTTTTATTTGTTGTCCGACCTGATAGGTCTCACTCGTACTCAAAAAACGAAAAGAAATGTCCAGTGTTCGGCTCCGTGATTTGCCTGTGATTCATTTGCGATGCGACGTTTTCGATAGTTGTCATATTCTCGTAACCCGGCCTGGGGCCAGTCCTCCCAGTTGACCGCTTGGCCAACCAGGCTGTTATTGGTGTAAAATGGCTACATGCATTACAACCTGGTTAATCTGGCTTTCCACGGAGGAAAGGATCCCGTTTCTTCTTGAAAACTTTTACGCTTATTTCGGGAATGTTGCTGATACCTGTTGGCACAGGGTTATGGTAGAGTGTAGGTTTGGGATTATAGGCCCTCCAGTGTGGACCATGTATATATTACGAGGTATCTTCTATCTCCTTCGCTCCATAGACTAATTCTCATTTCTTTAGGGTATTCCCAATAGTTTAAATGCCTTATTGACTGCATGTGGGGAGTAAATGCTTTCTTAATCTCTTTTATCTCTCATATCTCTTTTGCCTTGGAATTCGCTGTCAATACAGAACAGTGATCTAATCAAGAGCGGCACATGTTCACGGAGTTGTCTCTCGTTAAATTTTTCTCATTGCTTAAATATTTATCGAAACGCGGCTAGTAAATATTTTTGTGTTAATAATCCTTAAAGTATTTTCTTCCTTACTGTATAGTATAACCCTCTAACCATCAACAAGTGCACTTTTAACGTCTATATTTTTGAGTTTATAGGTATCCATAAAAATGGTTCATCAGTCAACTTGAACAATGTGTTCAAGTTTCGCCATTAGTAAGTTTTCTTTTCGTTTGGTATCGTCCTGTGTTTTATTCTTCCTATCACGTAAACAACATAAATACGTACAGGCTTTTCTCTTTGATTCAGATATCCGAAAAATATAGCATGTTGATATATATTCCCATCAAATAGCTAGCTTCAGAATATTTCCATCTGTATCGCATTTATTTTTTCTTATTTGCAACAGAGAATCGTTACTTTTATGCATTTGCCAGTCGTGTGTAATTTGCATACAGCCGGTCCCGCTGTTTTGAGCATTTATTAAGCCATGCATTTCACAAACACGGTGGCAGGCTTCCTTTCTAGACTCTTACGAGAGAATTTATTGCATCATAACTGGCTTTGTATTTCTTAGTATGAGAGCTTTGTATACTGATTTATATTTGTATGTTAATACCTATGCTACCTCAACAGGTGATAAGCTTAATGTATTGGACCCACTTCTCAATAATGTCTGCTAATGTGATTTGTCTCTGGTTTATATGCTTTGAATATATGGGTTCATATATGTCACTCCCAGTTAATTTCGCTGTATTAGTTCCCTAATCATATAAAAGAAATTGTAATTTCTTAGATTCATTTCGATGGTCGGCTTCCATCTTCGCTCCGTCATGCAAGTCCCTCCGTTGGTAAATACTCTTTTCCTATCCACTGTATATATATATCTAGAAAGACATTGCATGTAGTGATCATGTATGTTTTTTTTTATTATTTATTATTCTTGAATCGCGATATGTAATTCGTAAAATGTTTCTTCGTAACTTTTTTATTCTGCTGAAATTCATTACTAACCTGGAGGTAAACCTTTATGCGTTTTCTAGTTTTTTATGCGCTTTGGTTTGTACCGAGTCCTCATAGGTGTTGCATACTTAGGTTTTTGAATCTTTTTAATGACCAGTCTTATGTTTACCACTCAGTAGTTTGCAGATTATGGTATCTATTAAATTTGGCATTGGGAAAACAAGTTAGTTGTGATACACACACAACCCGCACATAGAAGAGAGGAGCTTACGACGACGTTTCGGTCCTCTCTTCTATGTGCGGGTTGTGTGTGTATTTTGTGTATTGTTCCAGTCACGGTATAGTGCCTTTTTTGTTAGTTGTGATGCTTAACAGCATGACTTTCGTTGCCTTATTGTATAAGTAGTTCTTCGTCTTTGTGGTACGCCATCTCTGAACTCCAGTCTCAAGAAACAACTCTTCTTGTTTCTATGCCCCACACCCAATCTAAATAGTATTTTCCCAGCAGGCTTTCTCAAATTATTTTCTAACTATTAGTTTTGCATCTAAAAATATTGACTGGGTACAGGGATACAGATGAAGGGTAAAAATACACACACACAAAAAAATAGAAATATTAGGAAGTAGGAGTATGTCTTCAGTCTTGAGGCGGTAGAAAATTAAAGCGAGTTGTATGTGCAGGTGGTGGAGGAAGTAAACTAGATAAACATGGTCAGGAGAAGGAATGAGAAGTGTAAGAAGCCGGAAAACAGTAATTCTGGTTGAAGCAGGTTATGAGGCGGGGTTATGAGGCGGGGTTATGAGGCGGGGTTATGAGGCGGGGTTATGAGAGGAGACTAGGTCACCACAAACATAAACTGGTGTGTGTGTGTGTGTACTCACCTAGTTGTACTCACCTAGTTGTGGTTGCAGTGGTCGAGTCATAGCTCCTGGCCCCGCCTCTTCACTGGGTCTCTCTCCCTTCGCCATGAGCCTTATCATACCTCTTCTTAAAGCTATGAATGGATCCTGCCTCCACTACATCGCTTCCCAAACTATTCCACTTCCTGACCACTCTGTGACCGAAGAAATACTTCCTAACATCCCTGTGATTTATCTGAGTCTTCAACTTCCAGCTGTGTCCCCTTGTTGCTATGTCCCATCTCTGGAACATTCTGTCTCTGTCCCCCTTGTCAATTCCTCTCAGTATTTTATATGTCGTTATCATGTCCCTACTTTCTCTCCTGTCCTCCAGTGTCGTAAGATCGATTTCCCTTAACCTCTCCTCGGTTATCTTAGCTCCGGGACTAGTCGTGTTGCAAACCTTTGTACTTTCTCTAGTTTCTTTATGTGCTTGGCTAGGAGTGGGTTCCAAACTGGTGCTGCGTATTTCAGTATGGGCCTAACGTACACAATGTACAGGGTCCTGAACGATTCCTTATTAAGATGTCGAAATGCTGTTCTAAGGTTTGCTAGGCGCCCGTATGCTGCAGCAGTATTTGGTTGCTGTGCGCCTCAGGAGATGTGCCTGGTGTTATACTCACCCCAAGATCTTTTTCCTTGGGTGAGGTCTTCTTTGTGTGTGTGTGTGCTTTGTATTAAAAGGATCCATTACTACCAGTGTCTTTATCAACCCCCCCCCCCCCCCGTCCCACATACACGTCCTTACAGTCTCACGACTTTTCCAACAAAATTAACTTTTTTTTTTTAAGTGAAATTTTATTGTACAGCAATACAGGAATGGAACAGACTGCCTGCACATGTCAAAGCCAGTCATAGCATGAGCCAGTTTAAGAAGAGAGCCAAAAGGTACCTAATGAATGTAGCAACAGAAAGGGAGGAGAATGATTTTTTATTTTTTTAACTAACACGCATGTAAATATAAATAACTCTTTTTACATTATTCCTAGAATATCTCCTTTATAGAATAATAATAAGATATGATGTCATACATTGTATAATAATAAGGTATTAAAAGGACCCCAATGGAAATAAGTCACCTTGTCTGACTTTTTTGGGTTATCCTAGGTTCTCTACACATAAGCTGCTATGTATGATAATCTGTGTCAATGTATGTGTGTATACCTGAATAAACTTACTTACTAAGACTCTTAATCTATGGAATTAGAGCTACATTCTCCTTTGTATTAAACTTCATTTTATTTCCTGGGGGGCTTAGCGTTTCCCCAAGAAAGTGATAATAATATCCTCACTTGGCCTTCCTCAATGACCTAACCTAGAAACACACAAAATTAGCAATGTTGATCTATTTTATGTTTGGTATTGATGCTTGTGGAAAAAAAATCTGCGAGAACTCCAAACTTTGACGATTATCTTTTTTTCACATATTCTGCTCATCACATACAAACGAAAAGAGGTAAAAAATAGTTAGGATTTAGCAGAACAAGGTGTTGAGTAGCTGGATCAGACTACTAGTTCTTTGCTTAAGGTATACAAGTGAGCTTTCGGGTGTTGAAATGATGTGAAGTTCACACATTCATTTAGGTAGTGGTATTTCCTGAGGATTATCTGGATATATATTCCGCTTCACGATCTTTGCGACTCAAATGTTATTCAATAGAAAATAGAAGATTTGGTACGATTTTAAGATCAGTGAATATTACCTCTGGCACTGAACTGGGGACCATCGTGTATATATTATTTATATATATATATATATATATATATATATATATACTATATATATATATATATATATATATATATATATATATATATATATATATATATATATATATATATATATATATATATAATGTCGTGCCGAATAGGTAAAATTGGTCAATTAGCAAGAACTCATTTAAAATTAAGTCCTTTGTAAAATTTTCTCTTATGACATATTTTTTTCATTTATGTAAATGTAAAAATTAATTATTTTGTACCAAAAGAACCTTAGAAAACTTATTATAACAAGCGCAATTTAATTTAGCTTAATCCAATTAAATATATTTAGATAAGTTTACAATAATTTAATACTAAACAAACACAATGAAAAATATTTTTTTCGCTAGTATCAGAATGATTATATATATATATATATATATATATATATATATATATATATATATATATATATATATATATATATATATATATATATATATAATGTCGTGCCGATTAGGTAAAACTGGTCAATTAGCAAGAACTCATCTAAAATTAAGTCCTTTCTAAAATTTTCTCTTATACGTTTAAAGATATATTTTTTTCATTTATGTTAATGTAAGAATTTATAATTTTGTACCAAGAGAAACTTTGAAAACCTACCTAACCTTATTACAACAAGCGCAATTTAATTTAGCCTAACCCAACTAAATATATTTTAGATACGTTAACATTAATTTAATAATAAACAAACACAACGAAATATATTTTTTTCGTTATGTTCAAAATGATTTTGGCGAAATTATTGCATACACAAATTTTCACTTGTCTTATATGGCAAGGTGAGCGTTGCTATTTAAGCCAAAATCGCCAGTTTTACCTAATCGGCACGACATATATATATATATATATATATATATATATATATATAAATCCTAGTTTTCCTGTAGAAAAGCCGAGTTACTCGTGCTGAGCAAGGAAGGCCCTCTATTTTTCCGACATTATATATATATATACATACTATATATATATATATATATATATATATATATATATATATATATATATATATATATATATGTCGTGCCGATTAGGTAAAACTGGTCAATTAGCAAGAACTCATCTAAAATTAAGTCCTTTCTAAAATTTTCTCTTATACGTTTAAAGATATATTTTTTTCATTTATGGTAATGTAAGAATTTATAATTTTGTACCAAGAGAAACTTTCAAAACCTACCTAACCTTATTACAACAAGTGCAATTTAATTTAGCCTAACCCAACTAAATATATTTTAGATACGTTAACATTAATTTAATAATAAACAAACACAATGAAATATATTTTTTTCGTTAGGTTCAGAATGATTTTTGCGAAAATATTGCATACACAAATTCTCGCTTGTCTTATATGGCAGGATGAGCGTTGCTATTTAAGCCAAAATAGCAAGTTTTACCTAATCGGCACGACATATATATATATATATATATATATATATATATATATATATATAATGTCAGAAAAATAGATATATATATATATATTAAATAATATATATAGGGAGGTACCACCTCTAGAACTTGCTGGGGACCCTCATCCTCAGAGAAGACAATAAACGTACCTCAGGAAAAACTCGAGGTTCTCCTCGGAGCTGTTAGAATATTTTCTTCTACCACTCCCTATATATATTGAACGAGTGCTTTATTAATAGACAGAATACATTGACAGAAAACACAAACATGAACATGAATACATTGGTACAATATATCAAAGATTATGAATCTCTTCCAGCTCCTCCGAAGCCGGACGCGAGCCCAGTACGCAGCATGCATTTCCCCTCTGGATGGCCACACTGAGGCGCTGGAACATGAAAGTGGCTGCCTTGGTTCATTGGTGGTGTCGATGAGTCTGGAACCCAGTTCTATAGAAATTTGCAGATAAAATTATTTTCACAAAATGCATTGTAAAACGCATTTAAAAACTTAAAGAAATAGAAGGCTTGAACTCATTATGGAAGACTGAGATTTGTAAAGCAGAAACTGATGGTAATTTTTGAGATCATAAGTTACCATTAGGTTCGCTCGTGAGGAAAATCCAATATTAATTTATGTCTTGCTGATAGAAAAAAGACATGTCAACATAATGACGGTGCGAAGTTTTTACAGAATCAGAGATTTTACTGTTTTATGGAACACATGACTGCTATGGCCTGTAAGTCTTGAAAGACTGTAAAAGGACCTCCAGAATGTTTTTATTGCAGTCACCTAATGGATTAAACAATGCAGACTATGTTGTGTGCAAGCGAAGAAAAACAAAACAAATTATCCTCTCAAGACATATCAGCGTTAATGGAATGAAAGAAAGCTCAAGCTTTCTCAAACTTCCAACAAGAATAAAACAAGTGAAGTTAAAGAAGCTTCCTTATTTCTAAGTATTATAGTGAAAGGAGCGGAAGTATTTGCAACACTGCAGAGATGAGTTTGTAACGCTTTGTGGATCATGAGACGAAATTTTTTTTTTCCAGCTTGGAGAGCGGAGGATTTTTATAATTCCTGCAGGAAAATTCAGGAACAACAAGACAAGGATATTCGTTATTTAGCAGACACCAGGAAGATCCTTAAAAATTGTTGAACTGCGAAAAAAATACAAATTACTGGTCAAATATAATAATTAATTAGCACTGGCTAAAATCATTATCTCATGAAGTAGATTCAGTGCTCTGAGTATTGCCAGATATATTATCACAAATGCTCCAATGTATCCAGAATTAGCACTGCAAATAAGAACATCAGCCTCTGCACTCACATAATTATAAAAAATTAACCACAGTATGTCAAGGAGCCACTCTCCACGTCACGCGATAACACACATGTTTGCAAGACTGACCCGCGAACCTACTAGTTATTCCTTTTTTCAAGAATCATAAGCAATTATATTTTAATACACAATAGGAGCGAATAATAATCTCGCGTGATAAAGGCACAACCATGATGGTAGGAAGTCCTGTGATTCTGTTGAATAACACCAACTCGTGTAATGTAATTAGGGAATAACATTGTAATACATAGTAATATAAAGCATAATTAACTTAGACAATTATTTTTTAGTGTTTGCTTTCCAGGAAACAAAGCGAATGATGGAACAAATAATATTAACAAGTAACAATGCTTATTAAATTTGCTAAGTCCCGTTTCGTTTGCTGTACACATGAGGTAAGACAGTAGTGTACCTATAGATATAGAAAGGTTCTCTTCCTATGGTTAGTACCATCTTTTTAAAAGCAACAACGCTGCACACACTGTTCTGCAAAGTTTACGTTTTTGTAAACTATTTAAAATAGAGAAGTGCCATTACTTATGCTGTCTTGATGTGCAGTAATAAAAATGCAGACAAGAACACGAATGAGAACCTTGTTCTATTTTTTCTCAGCGTTGGAAAGTTTCATAAGGTTGGTAGGAATCGGGCACAGCATCTTTTAGATTTATCATTATGACTTAAGGTTTAATTCAGTCCTTTTTGTGAGGTGTTAGTGTTGCCAATTTCCTTTTGTGACTGTTAAATATATATAATAGAAAAACTTGTAATGGTCATACCTCGACAGTTTACAATAAGAGGACCTTGGAATCATTCCACTTGTAGATTACTTTAAATTATAGTCAGAATAAATGCTTATCTTACTTTTTCGACCTCGATAAACAGCAAAGTATATCTTAACTACTTGTTTTAGGCAGTGGCTTTTCCTCTGGTATGCGGATACGCGAAGCTTCATTATAAAATGGGTGTTAATTTGGCTGACATTTCTTACATGAATAATAACAACAAAAGCATCGCTCGAATACATGAAAATAAATTTACTTTATTATGAAAAGGCGACTGAAGAAGCCATAGCTTTCAGGATCTTTCATCTGAGGAACAAATTACAAAGATAATGAAAAGAAAAAAATTGTGCTATAATCAAGAACGAATTTAATTATATTATGTTCTGTTCCACAAAATTCCTCACAATGTTAGAAGTTTTGTAATAAAGACAGCAGTTTTTGCAAAAAAACATACTATTTAAATTTTTAGTTGAATGCGGTGTTGCATATTTTTGAAGACTAGTGCCATTGTTTACAATCCTAATGGCACTAAAGCTAACTTATGACACTGAGCTTGACTCTCATCATTCCTGAATCTATGTCATCACTGAATGCTCTTGACTCGCATAACGATTCTCACAACATACTCATTGGAGAAGCCAGGTATAGATACTCAAAAATCCCGGAAAAAGAAATTAATGTACAATTGCTTTGGATTCCATCAAACGTTGGATTACTCCTTCATGATAAAGTTGATATGTTATCCAAGAAGAGTAACCTGAAGGAGAATGTACAATATAACTTTGGTATATCTGTGTCTAGCATTAGGAATAACATTAAGAGAGAAGCAAATAATGAAAATATATGTTATAGGAATGCAGTTAGAAGCTGTGAAGGTTGTCGCCAATCTTCTCAGGAAAAGTATAATAGAAAAAGACTAATAACAAGAAATGTAGGGGTGATAGGGGGTGATTGGAACAGTATTATTAGGAAGAAGGATGTGGAGCCGAGAGGGGCGGGTTGTGAATTGGGCGTGTTGAGGGACGTTTTGGGGAGTGCTGGGGTTGTAGATGTGGTGGGAGGTGGCTGGAAGGTGGACCACACATTTATTAGAAGAGGCTACGCTGCTCGCCTTGATAGAATTTACGTGTCTCGGGCTGTGGATGTAGGGGAGGTGAGGTGTGTAGACGTGGGGTTTTCTGACCACAGAGGGGTTGTGGTGGAACTGGCATGGGAGGGGATGGTAAGGTGGTATTCGGGGCATTGGAAATTAAACGTGCGGCTTTTGGATGGAGAGGAGGGTAGGGCATGCTTTGAGAATTGGTGGGAGTGTATGTGGGTGCAAGGGAAAGTGGTGGAAGATGTGGTGGGATGGTGGGAGGAGGTGGCTAAGCCAGCTATCAGAAAATTCTATAGGGTAAGGGGCCGGGAGGAAGCGCAGTGGAGGTATGGTCTGGAGAAGTATTTGGAGGGACAGCTGGGGCTTTGTTGTGAGGGTAGGTCTGGTCGCCATATGGTCGAGATGGAGGAACTTAAGGATAGGCTGCGTGTACTGCAAAATGAACGTTTTGATGCAATTCGATTACGCGGTGGGCTTGAGGAGGCTCTATGGGGTGATAGGCCGTCGGCATGTGTGTTGCGAAATTGTAGGAAACGGAGGGAGGGAATGATGGTATCGAGGATGGTGGTGGAGAATGACGTAGAGGGGTATGCGTTGGGGCAGGTAATGAGGTCGACTGAGGCTATAAGTTTATATTTAACATCGTGGTTTCAGAGATACTTGAGGGCGGGGGAATGTGGGGACAGGAGGGTGATGTTGTGGTAGAGGAATTGTGCAGAAATTGGGAGATGAGGATAGGGAGGAAATGGGGGTGATTAGTGAGGATGAGGTTTGGGGAGCTGTAAGTGGTTTGAGTAAACGAAAGGCGCAGGGATGGATGGGATCCCTAATGACTTTTATGTAACTCATTGGGGTATCCTAAAGGAGTGTTTGGTTAGGGTTCTTAATGGTATGAAGGAGAATGGGAGGATGGGGTTGACACAGCGTACTGGGGTGGTGGTTTTGGTGGGCAAGGGAGGGAGAGAGATAGAATCAAGAATTATAGAGGATTATCATTAATGTGCGCTGATTATAAGATATTTGCAAAAGTGTTGGGGAATAGGATTAAGAGGGTGGTTGGAGGAGTGGTAGAGGAAGGGCAGTATGGTATACCTGGCAGGTGTATGGCAAGGGGCATGAAAGGATTAGGAAATTTATTGAGGACATGGAAGAGGGGGGTCCTTGCATTGGATTGGGAGGCAGCATATGATAGTGTGGATAGGGAAATGCTGTGGAGGATTATGAGGAGGCAGGGTTTTGGGGAAGAAATTGTAGGATGGGCTGAGACATTATATAGGGAAGCAAGAGTGAGAGTTCAAGTTAATGGGATGGTGGGTGGAGAAGTGTGTATGGGTAAGGGGTTGCGACAGGGTTGTCCCCTGTCGCAAATGCTTTTGCATGTCTGCAGGACCCTTTGTAGAGATTAGTTAAGACAGAAGTGGAGGGGGTGTGGGAATTTAAGTGGTGATGGGGTATTATTGGTTACGTGGATGATACTACGGTGCTGGTGAGGAGGAGAGGAGTTTGGGAGGCTGTAGGGACGATCGTGGGGATTTTTGGGAGAGCGACAGGTATGAGGATTAATAGGGCTAAGTCTCGCCTATTGGAAGTAGGGGCGTGGGTGGGTGGAGGGTTGGGGTTGAGGTGTGGGTGGTCAGTTGCTGATAGATTAAAGATATGTGGTATCATTTTTATGAATGATTTGGGTGAAGCGAGATGTGTTACTGTGGGAAGTGTAATGACTAGGGCAATACAACGGATGAATGGGTGGAGGCCGGGGGGGTTAACTATGTTGCAGCGTGTAATAGTGGTGAATGTTTTGGTTTATAGTAAGATATGGCATGTGGCGAGGATTTACCCAATTCTGAAAGGCGATGTTGCGGAGTTGATACGAAGGGTCTTCAGGTATGTATGGGGGTATGGTAGGCATTGGTTGCGAAAGGAAGTTGTAATGAAGAGGGTGGGTTTGGGGGGTATGGGGTTAATTAATTTGGAGGTGCGTGTCATGAGTGTGTATGTGAAGTCCTGCTTTCTGGAGAGGGAGGGTACAGGGAAACAAGTGGGTGGGGTAATGGGGGTATTGAAGAAATGGTGGAGGGGGAAGGAGTTGGACCAGTGTGGGAATATGTTGCGCAGGCTTTTGAGTGTGAGGAATCCGGCGAATGTTACGGCTAGTGTATTAGGGAGAGTAGGGGGAGGAAGGGAGGTTTATGAGGGGGAAGCGGTGTTTCCAGTGTATAATTGGAAAGGGATATGGAGTGGGTTGCGGGGTATGTGGTTGAAGGCGAGGTCAAGGGAGGTCATGTTTAGGTTTTTGCATGGGGTACTTGCTTCCAGGGCAGTTTTGTTCAAAATGGGGTTAGCAGGGGATGCCCGGTGTGTTAGGTGTGGAGGAGAGGACACAACGTATCATGGGTTATATTTTTGTGATCAACTAGAGGACGTCCGGTATTGGGTGGGGAGTAGTAAGAGAAATGGGGGAGGGGAATTCATGCATTGAGGTTTATGTGTTTAGATATAGGGGGGGTGGAGGGATGTGTTAGGAGGGGGCTCATGTATTTGGCAGTGGATTTTGTGACTGTATCTTGGGCTTTGAGGGAACAACCTGGGAGTGTTCGGATAAGGGCTATTGCTGCAGTTATGTATAGAACGAAATGTAGGAACAGGTTATTATATGGGGAGGGGTGGGCTAGGTTTTTACTACTGGGTATAGGGAACTTACGGTGGGGGTTATTAGGGTAGGGAGTGTGCTACGATGAAAGGGCTATTTACGTAGGATGGGGTGAGGTTGAGAGAGTGTTTGTCTTGGTTGCATTTAGGCATGAATGTAGAGTGGGAAAGTGTATGTTGTGTTGTGGGGGGTAGGGGCTATGACGGTGGACGACTCATTTTGGGACTATGTAACCTGACTTTGGACTGGCAGTGGGAAGGGATGCATGGAGTTGTGTGTCACATTTGGTGTGAACTCTGGGAGACTGAGGACCGGGGGGGGGGTTCATTGAGAGGTGGCTTTCCCTGTTAGTAGGCTTTTGGTTTTTAAAATTAAAAAAAAAAAAAAAAAAAAAATAACAAGAAAAATAAACACTATTTTAATAGAATGAAATTTAAATAATAAATACGTAAATATGATTATAATAATCCTATCTTAAGAAAAATGAAAACAAAAAATATATATATAATCCAAAGCTAGATATTTACAGCTGTGATCTTAACACTGAAGCAATTAATCCCTGTGATGACTCCGTGGTGGTGGTATTGTTGTTGTTTTTGCCTCGATGTTTTCCACAAATCCAAGTTTTCCAAACTTCCACAATGTCACAAATGATGTCAGGGGACTCAGTTGAAAGTTGTCCCCTAGTGACGTCCAGTTGCCTGATGTTTCTAGTGTGTACTGAGGTACTACAGAATTGGTAGAACGTCTCTGTTTCTCACTTGGTGAGTACGCCGGCCCCCCACTCAGCCTTGAATCCGATGATCCGAGCGGACACAGAGGACTGTGAATGAAACCACAATAATTACTCACCACTCTAGCATTAATTTACATAGTAGGCATAAGGCCTTTAAAAGAAATGGCGAAACTGTAATAATTAACTCTACCAAAAACCAAGGCAGGACATAGCAGAAGTGAATGTTGTTAAACATGAGTGAAGCTCCAAAATAATTAAAGAGTGAAGGTCTTGAACATAAAATAATGAAGATACGAGCAGCCGTGAAGTACTTACAGTGAGATCGAGCGTGGTCAGTCAAGTGATTTCAACCTGTGGCCGGAGCCAAGCATTACACCTCTCACCGGGTAAAAAGGGGGGGGTATAGCAGCAGCGAGACACTCCCCCCACCTTAACAAGCAAACTACCATTCAACCATCACTCTACATACCTTCACACTTTCATCACTCCTATCTATGGACTTTTCCCTCACAGAAGCCTGAGTAGATCTATAACTCACTATGATAACATGAACGTAGATAAGTATGTTTATGGAGCAACTTGCAATGTGAACAGAGTGACTGATGTTGTAGTGGCCAGGCTTAGGCTTGGCTACAAGTACTTCTGGCAGTTTGGGAGACACACATGATCAAACCAAATGCAAATTATATGGTCATGCCTATGGTCACTGTCTTGAACACTATGTGCTAAATTGTCCACTTATTAAGGAATATAAACACAGACAGTATAATAACCTATGTAACATGTCAAGATATCTTATTAATGAAAACATGATACCAGATATACTAAGCAAATTTCCTAAAATTGCTTGTAACAGATAAGTGAACTGTAAATATAAATCCAAATGTACTCCTGTTAACCCTTTTGGGGTCTAATTCCTAGGCCTTTTGTGTATCCATATACTCTTGCGCTACCGTCCACGGGATAGATATGGGGGGCACAATAAACTAGCCACTTTGGTGGCAAAATCTAAATCTAATCTTGGTGTTTGCAATAGTGCGAACTATAACAGGTTGAGAAGCAAGACAATCTGTTAGTAATTCGTTTATTTTTGGTTATTATGCATCTTACAGAAAAGACATGGTCTTTTCTTTAATCACTGGACACTTGACAGCGGTCATCTTAAGAGAAGTGGTCGTAATATTAGATACCCAATATAGGAGCAGCGTTTCAGACAGGATATAAACTTCCCAATGAAGTCCATTTAGACAAAAGACATTAGGTGCGCTCCTGTCTATGTAATGTTTCTGAGGACTAAACAGAATTCCTTTCAGTATGTAAATTATTTCTGAATTGGAGCGTGATGGATAATTATTTTTACAACTTCAGCTTGCATTTCTAGGAACTGTCTGAATTATATTTATTTATTATTTAATTTCTAATTTGTTTTTTTTATGTATTTTTCTTATTTAATTATTCTATTGTTTCAGCTTAATTTTTTGTTCCAAGTCTGCATTTCTCTTAGTGACTTCCTTCACTTTTTCTTGTGTTCCCAACATTGTTCGTGTTCCGTAGAGTGTGTGTTCCCCACAATGTTAGTGTTCCCCCACAGTGTTAGTGTTCCCCACAATGTTAGTGTTCCCCCACAGTGTTAGTGTTCCCCACAGTGTTGGCATTCCTCAAGATTTTTTTTTTCTGTAACATTGTTGGTGCTCCTCATCGGCGGTTTTCCTTACAGTGCTGGTGTTACTTACAGTGCTGGTGTTGCTTACAGTGCTGGTGTTACTTACAGAGCTGGTGTTACTTACAGTGCTGGTGTTACAGTGCTGGTGTTACTTACAGTGCTGGTGTTGCTTACAGTGCTGGTGTTACTTACAGTGCTGGTGTTACTTACAGTGCTGGTGTTGCTTACAGTGCTGGTGTTACAGTGCTGGTGTTACTTACAGTGCTGGTGTTGCTTACAGTGCTGGTGTTACTTACAGTGCTTGTGTTACTTACAGTGCTGGTGTTGCTTACAGTGCTGGTGTTACTTACAGTGCTAGTGTTACTTACAGTGCTGGTGTTGCTTACAGTGCTGGTGTTACTTACAGTGCTGGTGTTACTTACAGTGCTGGTGTTGCTTACAGTGCTGGTGTTAATTACAGTGCTGGTGTTACTTACAGTGCTGGTGTTGCTTACAGTGCTGGTGTTACAGTGCTGGTGTTACTTACAGTGCTGGTGTTGCTTACAGTGCTGGTGTTACTTACAGTGCTGGTGTTACTTACAGTGCTGGTGTTGCTTACAGTGCTGGTGTTACTTACAGTGCTGGTGTTACTTACAGTGCTGGTGTTGCTTACAGTGCTGGTGTTACTCACAGTGCTGGTGTTACTTACAGTGCTGGTGTTGCTTACAGTGCTGGTGTTACTTACAGTGCTGGTGTTACTTACAGTGCTGGTGTTGCTTACAGTGCTGGTTTTGCTTACAGTGCTGGTGTTGCTCACAGTGCTGGTGTTGCTCACAGTGCTGGTGTTGTTCACAGTGCTGGTGTTGCTCACAGTGCTGGTGTTGTTCACAGTGCTGGTGTTGTTCACAGTGCTGGTGTTGCTCACAGTGCTGGTGTTGCTCACAGTGCTGGTGTTGTTCACAGTGCTGGTGTTGTTCACAGTGCTGGTGTTGTTCACAGTGCTGGTGTTGCTCACAGTGCTGGTGTTGCTCACAGTGCTGGTGTTGCTCACAGTGCTGGTGTTTCTCACAGTGCTGGTGTTACTCACAGTGCTGGTGTTGCTCACAGTGCTGGTGTTACTCACAGTGCTGGTGTTACTCACAGTGCTGGTGTTACTCACAGTGCTGGTGTTGCTCACAGTGCTGGTGTTGCTCACAGTGCTGGTGTTTCTCACAGTGCTGGTGTTACTCACAGTGCTGGTGTTGTTCACAGTGCTGGTGTTGCTCACAGTGCTGGTGTTACTCACAGTGCTGGTGTTGCTCACAGTGCTGGTGTTGTTCACAGTGCTGGTGTTACTCACAGTGCTGGTGTTGCTCACAGTGCTGGTGTTGTTCACAGTGCTGGTGTTGCTCACAGTGCTGGTGTACTCACAGTTCTTCCTCACAGTGGTGCAAATTCTAAACTGGGATGCTGTTATAATTGCCAGGCTGAAGTGCATTATTGTTAGCACGGCATTATTGCAGAATTTAATTGCCTTGCAATATAACACACGCAGTATTATTCCGTAACTTAACATGTCTTGTACCGAAATGAATTGCTCGAAATGCTTAGTACAGATGACTTATTTCCCATGCAGGATCATCTCTATATACACTGAGAGAAAAATCTCACGGAGACTAATGTTTGAGCTTGAGTTATCTCGCATAATGAGTTTATATACCTAATGGAGTATATCTCTTTGTATGTGCGCTAAGTGTATACTTTAATCCCAGTTTTAAGGGATCCTTGTACATGTGACATGCAGCCTAAATGATCCTCGTGTAGTCGATAGCCTCTGTTACAAATAATCAAACTTCGTACAAAAATAATATTAATATAATGCTATAGTTTAGCAAATCATATCAATTCATAATCTCGTATATAAATTATATGTTGAAAAGAGGTTTGGACAAGAAATGTAGCGTACGCTGAGTATAGCGCTTCCCTAGTCCCAGTACAAGCTTGTTCTGTATGTTGTGTTTCTACCCATACAAGTTGACATTACGAATTTACGTCTGACTTGCCTAGGCATGTTGACGGGTAGTGAGGTAGGGACAGGACTAGGGAACTAGGGACTGGGGAACGGATGGTGTGAGTGAGGCACGACTGGGGGACGGGTGGTGTGAGTGAGGCACGACTGGGGGACGGGTGGTGTGAGCTAGGTAGATGTGGAGGACGGGCGGTATGAGAGAGGCAGGGCCTGGGAACTTGTGGTGTTGGTTGTTGTTGTTGTAGGTTCGCCGGTACATCCGGCCCGTGTTGGTGAGGCTGTGCAGGGGAAAAGATTTAGCAGGTTATAGTGTGGACAGTCAACCAACAGGGAACACCCGTCAACACTGTCAGCGGCTGCTCGTCACGGAAGCTCTTGTGCTGACCACACTTGTTGACTCTTTTAACAGCTTTCATCTCGTCTGTCAGCCCCTTCTGCGCACTCCCACTCACCCTACATCTTTTTGTTTATCTAACCGTTTCCTCTTTCACTTGGCAATAAACAAAATGACAATATAATTTAGCTTGCAACTGATTAAGAATTTATATATTTTAAGACCTCTAAAGAATATTGTTAACTTGCCTTCCAGAACACCTTGCTTTTACTTATTTTGGAGAACTTTCTTATTTATAATCATGTCTGAGAATACTGGTAATTTTTACCTCTGGCGGAGGATATTGTTATCTAGGGAAGAACATCAATTGTTTAAATATTGAAGCATCAAATTATCGCTTCGTGATGACCAAAGTATTCACTCTCTGTAATTTTGCTATGATATTTAAAAATAATATCAATTTCTTTCCACTTCGGCTAGCGTATCTAGGATTTCAGCAGCTCACCCGCCTCTCACACCTCCCGCCTCAGGTGGATCCTATAATGAATTTCGGAAATTATCGTCGGTATAAACTTTCAGCGATGAATCTTCATTTATTACAAGAAAAAAAACTAGACCTGACATCTCAAACTGGAAGGAACGTTAGTTGTTTTCTGCTCCATTATTTTCTTGCCCCTCGGCACCGTCTTAATGCAAGGGACGACTACAGTTCTACGATTTACAATATTCATATATTTAATTATTTTTCACAGTTCTACGATTTAGAATATTCATATTATTTAATTATTTTTCAATCTCGAATTTTTTTTTTTTCCTATGTAATACATATTTATAACGAAATAAACGAAATTATTAAAAGAGTTTGAGTAAATATACTTTTTGTTGCCATTTTTTAGAGGTATTCGCTGGAAGTATTCTTCAGCTTCATTCAGAACGTTAACTTGGAAAAAAATAATATGCCCGCATTGCAGCTTTTCCAGGAAAGAAAGATGATGTCCCGGGTATTTGAACATTTATGTAAACCTTACAGATATTTCTTGACCATGGTGAGTCTTTAGGACGGGGCACACAAGGTGTTATTTACATGTGCCTTGTACAAGGCAAGTGCTGAGAATTGTAGTATAGTATTATTACACGTTAATCACATAATTGCACAAACGGTAGTTAGTCATCACTTCTCTCTCTCTCTCTCTCTCTCTCTCTCTCTCTCTCTCTCTCTCTCTCTCTCTCTCTCTCTCTCTCTCTCTCTCACACACACACACACACACACACACACACGTCACAGTTGGAAGTTGAAGACTCAGATGAATCACAGGGACGTTAGGAAGTATTTCTTCAGTCACAGAGTTGTCAGGAAGTGGAATAGTCTGGGAAGTGATGTAGTGTAGGCAAGATCCATACATAGCTTTAAGAAGAGGTATGATAAAGCTCATGGAGCAGGAAGAGTGACCCAGTAGTGACTAGTGAAGAAGCGGGGCCAGGAGCTATGACTCGACCCCTGCAACCACAACTAGGTGAGTACACACACACACACACACGGTCACTCTCAGTGAAACATACAAGAGAATCTTGGCAACATAACCTGTCCGTAACTTTTTTTAAGACCCCACTACCACTATATAATGTACTTACCCTGACCTGGGAGTGGTTATTATGGTAAAAATTGCTCTGTATTGCTCCCAGTGGAGCTATAATGACACCGGTAATCTAGAAAGCAGTGGATTTACTCAATTTATTGAAGATTCCTGGGATTAACGGAAGAATTGCTCCGTAATTCCGCAGGAATGAGTGTATTTACCTAGTTATGTTTGCGGTGTTGCCCTCATTCTGAA
This sequence comes from Cherax destructor, assembly GCA_009830355.1. Taxonomy (NCBI): domain Eukaryota; kingdom Metazoa; phylum Arthropoda; class Malacostraca; order Decapoda; family Parastacidae; genus Cherax; species Cherax destructor. The sequence continues at coordinate 254,829 of WNWK01000287.1, read as the reverse complement.
CCTTATAGTTAACTGATATCATGTATTTAGTCTCTGAACTTTTGATTTCGCTTTTTTTTTTTGTCTTTGCATTTTATACCAAATATAGATTCAGGGTCCTTTATGTTATCGCTAAGTTAAAAAGTAAAACCAAGAAACTCAAGCTTTAACTTTCAAATTTAGCCAAGGAATCTTGTTCATTGGTGACGCCTGCTGTGCACTCTTCCTCCTTGTGAAGCTAGGTTACTGCAGTGCACTCTTCCTGCTTGTGAAGCTAGGTTACTGCAGTGCACTCTTCCTCCTTGTGAAGCTAGGTTACTGCAGTGCACTCTTCCTGCTTGTGAAGCTAGGTTACTGCAGTGCACTCTTCCTGCTTGTGAAGCTAGGTTACTGCTGTGCACTCTTCCTGCTTGTGAAGCTAGGTTACTGCAGTGCACTCTTCCTCCTTGTGAAGCTAGGTTACTGCAGTGCACTCTTCCTGCTTGTGAAGCTAGGTTACTGCTGTGCACTCTTCCTGCTTGTGAAGCTAGGTTACTGCAGTGCACTCTTCCTCCTTGTGAAGCTAGGTTACTGCAGTGCACTCTTCCTCCTTGTGAAGCTAGGTTACTGCAGTGCACTCTTCCTGCTTGTGAAGCTAGGTTACTGCTGTGCACTCTTCCTGCTTGTGAAGCTAGGTTACTGCTGTGCACTCTTCCTGCTTGTGAAGCTAGGTTACTGCTATGCACTCTTCCTGCTTGTGAAGCTATGTTACTGCAGTGCACTCTTCCTGCTTGTGAAGCTAGGTTACTGCAGTGCACTCTTCCTGCTTGAGAAGCTAGGTTACTGCTGTGCACTCTTCCTGCTTGTGAAGCTAGGTTACTGCAGTGCACTCTTCCTGCTTGTGAAGCTAGGTTACTGCAGTGCACTCTTCCTGCTTGTGAAGCTAGGTTACTGCAGTGCACTCTTCCTGCTTGTGAAGCTAGGTTACTGCAGTGCACCCGCTTCTTAGAAAGCCTCCTGAGACTGGACCATCGTCAACGGGAAGGTCTTTCCGGTGTTGATGGTCGCTTTCCCTCCTTCCTCCCTTTCCACATCCCTTTCCCTTCTTTCTCTTTGTGCTCAAAGAGGAAGAGGAATACGAAACAAATAAAAGTTTAACAAAAAATATCAACATTAAGCACTTAAACTAGTGTTAGAGAATGAGTTTTTCTCCGTATCAGAATAATTTACGTTGGTGTAACCAAGAGAGGTATTTTTCTAATGACAGCCAACATTTTCAGCGTAAACAAAAATAACTAAATGTAACAAAAGGCAGGGTTTGTGTGGATTAAGAATCGTTTAGTAGCATTGCAAAGAGAAGAGTATATTTTCTTGCCACTTATTTTTTTTATCTATAGAAAAACGATTTAATATTCCTTTACATATGGATAATACAGCACAATTTTTGTCATTGTGTTCGTCATAAAAAAAAAATGACCTGAAAGAAGACTTCCCATTCAGTGGTATTATTGGCCCATGGCAACGGCTCAGGAAGAAGCAATCGCTGGCGTGTAATGTCTTCTAATATATATGCGAATGTGGTGGCGGGCCACAGAAGATTTGGCAGCTGGCTAACCAGTTTCACAGCTGTCTGAGTAATCATTCAGTAAAAGAAAGTCTGCGAAAAGGTAGAAGATACAAGACTGTAGCCCATGTATGTTTTTAATTACATGCTAAAGTTTTGTTTGCTTGCTTAATATTAAACTCGTAAATTACGCACATCATTCCTGGGAATATTAAAATTTCTTATCAAGTAAACTCGGTGGGAAGTAATGATTTATATCATGCAAGAGCTAAATATGCCATGTTCTTCCTTTCCAAGATGAACCAGTTCATCTTTTAGAAAGTATTCTTACCATTTAGTGAATTCAGCACCCTCGACCACCTGTGTCTGTTTTACTGTCCACTAGCGGAGTGAATTAAAGGCATCCTCCGATTTTGCAGCTTATTATTACAAGACGTTCATACAGGAGCTGCAGTATTTATATAAGGCTATTTATTTTGCAGACCTTCATTCAAAATTATGTAATTGTTATATGCAAGAAAAAACAACACCAAAATATATAACTTAAAAATTCGCGTTAAGACTTTTACTTTATGTAAATCTTGGATGTGCTTCTGAAGGCCTGGTTCAAAATGTTTTAAAGTCTGGTTTATTATTGCATAAAACATAGAGCATTATGGTTTATTAATAATTAAATATTTGAACAAGTTGAGCTGAAGTCTGGAAGAGCAGACTGTCTCTCGTTTACCATTTGCTGATATTCGCTATCCATTGCCTCTTAATACAATATTAATTTCATTCCTCTTTCAGTCATTTGTGTATTTATCTATATAGTAGATAACTTACCAATTTGAATATTATATGTTAAATGATATATTCTTACATATTAATGAAAACTGCCACTTGTAATGCTGATCCAAAAAATAAATAAAAAATAATTCTTATTTCATGTCAATGTGATACGTGTTGTATGATGAGTCAAGTCATCTCGATACATATTGTGGTGAATCATATCATGATGATACATGTGTGAAGGATCATGTCATGATTATGATGTTGCTATGTTGCACTATGCAAGCCAGTATTAGTCTTATCACTTTAACCATTAAGAATTGCAAAGGTAGTGGTATTGGTAGTCATAAGGAGGTAGAACCTGGACGTATACACAGAGAGCAGAGGCCAGGTCGTTGCTATGGATGAATTAAAAGTCAAAGTGGAGCTTCATAAGTGAAGACTAACTATAAGTATTTCTCTCGCTTGAATAAGTTTTTGTTTCAATGTCTCATAGCAGTGAATCGGCCCTTTGTAATAATCCCATTATCATTAAGCTATTCCCATCCCAATTCCTTATGCAGTTTCTTGTGAACAAATACCCTGACTTGTTTATATCCAGTAACTTTCATTGTTATTGCAATTAATAATTGTATTCCCTTTTACATTTGTTTATTATTTTCCCCAGAATAATTTCCCTGATATTTTCTGTGAATTGATAATTACGAAGCTTAGTGGTAACAAGTATTCTTGTTACCACTAAGCTGAAGCTTAGGGGTAACTAAGCTCTCTATTCTGGTACGTCATGGGAATAAATTTTGTTATCAGATAAAGCTATTATGATGCTTTATGTCGTCAGGATTCACATTTTATCTCATAGCATTTGTATAAATGGTAGTTTTATATTTTGTATACCATTATTTTTCGATAGTACACTGAGGACTATTTTTGATGGTAGTGTGGGCTATAAACAAATTTTGTCAGTGCAATTTATCGTCGGTATCCGGTTTCTGGTTTCAAATCTTCCCTTCACGTTGGTTAACTTTCATTGGACTTGCTAATTAACGTAGGATGTTCTATACCAAACTCTCAGCAGCTCTAAACTTCTCGTGAGATCTCCATATCATGAAGAAACTCAACCAACTTCCTAAAGGAGCGCCTGGTGAATATCGGAAGTGTTTATATACTTTTTTCTGTTTTTTTTTTATCATACTTCAGTTACAACTGTTCCAAACATTTGACAATTTCTTTTATATTTGTTTTACAAGACGGGAAAAAACTAATGTATAAATTTATCTATTGTTATTTAATAGTTTTAAGAATGTTTAAAGACAAAGTCTTGTAGATAAATAGCTATTTTCATGTGCCATTTCTCTCTTCGTGTTCATTTGTAAGCGAACAGTCATCAACCTCTATTTACATTCTGTCACTTCATGAAATATTAGTTAGGTGAATGATGGATCTTACCTGACTGAATCATTACATTATCTTAACGATGCTGCAAATCCTCTTCCAGCTCATCCCTATTGTGCTTCCTTTAGCTCGTCTCCTACCTAATTCCCACCTCTCTCTCTCTCAGGACTGCATAGCACCCTCCCCACATCACCCCACCTTACACATCACCCCACCTTACACATCACCCCATACCATCACCCAGACGCCGGATTGCGATTTTGTAGGCCCCTAGGCTACAGGTACTGTGAGGCCTCCAGTGATTTTTTTATAAGGCTAACTACACTTAAAATTCAAACATTTGCTTTGCGTGATTTCTTGGAAACAAATTGTGAACACTTTTCACTTAATCTCTGGAGGCCTTCCAGCTGGCGGAAGCCTCTGGGCTGAAGCGACTAAAGCCCATTCCTTAATCCGGCCAACGTCTCCACTCCACACACCATCCAACACCTCCACCCCACACATCTTGTCACAGCACCCCAAAACTTCACTCTGCTCACACCATCCCACCCATCTAACGCAACACTACCCAGCCCCACCCAAAAACCACTCAGTCACACGAAAACCTTTATTATAACAACGTTTTGCTCAAGGAAAACTTTTTTTAAGTTATACAGAAATGCTTGTTATAATTCACTATTTAACAGATCTCTGTCACTTTCTTGATGGCTTGTTGAAACTCAATAAATAATTCCCACGTCAAAATTCGTCACAGCTGCTACTACTACTACTGCAATTACTGCTAATACTACTTCTGTTCCTGCAACTACTACTATTTCTACTACTACTACTACTGCTGCTGTTACTACTACTATTGCTACCACTACCATTACTATTACTACTACTACTACTACCACTACTACTACTATTATTGCTTGCCCTCACACCCTCTCCAACTTCTGCACACATTCCCCTCCTCCTACATCCTCCTCACCTACCTAACACCCCCTCATTATGACGAATCCTCCTCAATTCCCCCCACACACACTCCCTTCCTAATCCCCCACACCCTCATCACTTTCCCCACAGTCTCCCTAATTTTACCACAAGATCCCAACCTCCTCCCCACATTCCCCTCACACCTTCCACATTCTCCCACACTCTCACCAGTTTCTCACCCCTCCTCCCCACCTCACACCCTCCCCGGGAAATAAAAGATTCATTCCACCCCCTATCGTGCAGCACCACTATCTCTCAGTCATGTGATTGCTCAAGCCTCAAATATTGACAGGTTTACTACGTAAACAACTTCCATGGCCTTTATTCCGTCAACTCCATCTCGTGAGATTGATAAGGCTATCGACTGTCATTTATCTTCATCAAGAACGTGTGTCCGATACTTTAGTTAAAAACTTGGTACATTTGCTGCTCCTGGAATATGAATAGATTTTATTTATAAGTTTTTTTGTGCCCATGTCATTGAAGTTTAGCACACCATTTTTCTTCAAATATTGTTTCCGACTAAGTAAATATGGCGAGGCTAAAGTGTTTGTTGACTAAGAGTATGTACACTGAGCAAGACGAGCACCAGAAGTAGCTGCAGCAGCAGCAGCAGTAACAACAGCAGCAACAGCAGCAGCAGCAGTAACAGCAACAGCAGCAGCAGCAGCAGCAGTAACATCAACAACAGCAGCAGCAGCAGCAGCAGTAACAGCAACAGCAGCAACAGAAGCAGCAGCAGCAGCAGCAGCATCAGTATTAGTGGCAGAAACCGTGGTAACAGCAATAGCAACAGACGTAGCAGCAACAGAAGTATCAACAGTAGCAGTAGCAGCAACAGCTTCAGCATCGGCAGCAGTAACAGCAGCAGCAGCATTACTATTAATAACTACAGAAGTAACATTATTAACAATAACAACAGAAGCAGCATTACTAACAATAACAAGAAAAGCAGCATTACTAACAATAACAAGAAAAGCAGCATTACTAACAATAACAAGAAAAGCAGCATTACTAAAAAATAACAACAGAAGCAGCAGTATTAGCAGCAATAACAACAGGAGCACCAACGGTAATAGCAGCATCAGTAACATTTGAAACAGCAGCAGCAATAACAATATAAAAAACAGCAGCATCAATAACAATATCAGAAACAACAGCAGCAGTAGAAGCAGCAGCAATAACAATATCAGAAACAGCAGCAGTAGAAGCAGCAGCAGTAGCAGCAACAGCAGCAATAACAGCAACAGTAGCAGTAGCAACAACAGCAGTATCAGCAGCAGCAGCAGCAACAGCAGTAATGACAGCAACAACAACAATAAGAGCAGCAGTAGTAGCAACAGCAGAAGCAACAACAACAACAACAGCAGAAACAACAACAACAATAACAGCAGCAGCAACAGCAGTAGTAGGAGGATTATTATTATAATATTCATGGGAAGCACTAAACGTAGTCGGCGTATCTCCTCGTCGTGTATTCCGGATGTACTGGCACATTATATTCTCCAGCGCACACACCATAAATTATGCTTTATTTCCAATGCTGCTCCCATTTTTCAGACCATTTCTTTGTGGTTAAAGTCTAGCATGATAAGTAGCTTTGCCTTTTCCCCTGTGAGCTTTCTTTACCATTTTTAGTATATTCACTACAATAGCCCCATTGCGGTCTTCGGACCTATCTTGACCCTCGTCTGTTACGTAGGTGACTGAAGAAAACCACCAATACTACCTTCAGTCCCTAGGTTATGAGAGAGCCAATTATGTGGTAATTATTTTCACTTCTTTCTATTCCTCTCCCTTCTAAGCAATATTAGCTCCTGACTAGTAGTGACACTCCACCAACTCAGTTTCTTCAATTTTTCTTCAGTATTTGATGCCTAACTCCGAGTACTGCAAATGCTATTGCCTTTATTAGCTTAATCTCTCGGAGGTCTATGATGTCCATAATTGCTTCTGCTACTCATTCATTCATTTCTCAACTTTTATCGAGGATTCCATCTTCATTAGTACCGGTTCTTTGTGTCCTGGTTCGTTGCTTCTTGCTCTGTAGTTAAGGAGCGAGAAGTACCTTTTCTTTCTCTAGTAGAGGATAGGCTAAGGGAGAAAGGGTCTTATTATAAGTGAGAGTGGGGAATATAGCTCTAATAACAAGCTTGCTGGGCATGGGTGGGTGGGGAAGTAATAAATTGGAAGGGATGATCCCACTCAGTGCCACTCCGGGTGGCACTGGGATGATAGTGAAAAATATGTATGATAGGAGGGTGATAGTGAAGCGGTAAGGGAATGAGTGTTTAGAAGGGATAGAGAGAGGAAGGGGAAATGGGTTAGGAAAAGAATGAGTGCTCCGGAAAGAGAGATGGTAGGAAAATGGATGGATTGGTTTATTGGTGAAAGATATAAATGTAGGGACTAATAACATGGGAGAGGAAGAATTCGTCTGTATTACAGAAGAGAGAGTTGGTAGGTGTTTAGCAGTATTGCTGCTGCGTGGTTTTCCAGGAGCTATAGATTATCTAGCCTTCCCTTTTTTTTCCTTAATGTACATAGAAATCTGAGTTTTAAATTTGTGTGAAGATTCATGGCAGACTTAAACTTATGTTTGTTGGATTGAGTGTTGAGAAAGTGGGTGGATAGGGAGCAGTTGCTGTGGAGGGCAAAAATTTCCACTCTTTTTGAAATCGTCTTCCTTGGTTAATGGTTAATGGATGAGTTGAGGAAGTTCACTCTTGCATGTTGACTACTTCTTCATTCCCCGGATATCCCCTTATCCCCCGTTCCTTAACAAAGAAACTTAAAACATCGTAAGGCTTTATTAAGCCATTTTATAAAGTTTGATTAAAGTTTCATTCTAAAAAAAAATTTTTACGGGAGTTTTAGCTTGATAATGCTCTCATTAAGGCAAACGTTGTTTCATAAGTTTTGATCTTCTATTTATCGCTTGTTGCCTCTTTTACTTACCTTCTCTTCTGTGTTTCCCCTCTGTTCTCTATTTGTATGTGTGTGTGTGTGTGTGTGTGTGTGTGTGTGTGTGTGTGTGTGTGTGTGTGTGTGTGTGTGTGTGTGTGTGTGTGTGTGTGTGTGTGTGTGTTTTGGGTGGCTTTCATTTTCCTCTTGCAATATAAAATTAAACCTACACTAACAAGTATGCAGAGTTCAGTAGGAGGCGCGAGATATTTCTCTGGATGTAATTTACAAAATTTGATGGCGAAATATTTTTCACTGCATAACAGAGTTGCTGGAGTTAATTATTTAACAGTATACAACGCTGAAGGACCCAGGAAGAACAGCATTAATTAATATTTGAGCCAGACCGAGTATGGGCAGCACTCTCGTACCGACACTGCCTTCTGGCCACTGATTGGCCCACCGTAAATTACGTTAGTGTTTCCTGATTGACTCTGATCCCTAGTAATCCTGTCACTCATTCATCATTTCCGCCGCAGAAAACCCACAAAAACATTTCAGCGTGTGTGAGCCAGCAGGAAATTCAGCTTTCAAAACTGCAAGCTAGAATGATTTTTTTAGCTGAGCCAAAAAATAATATACACCTTTACCCAGGGTTCTGAGATATTATTAGTAGTTCGTCTTAAGAGCCACATAATTCATCTCTTATTATAAATGAGGGTAGTTAAAGCGTTCAGGTCGAGTTATTAGCAACGTTGATATTAAAGGTCAGTTTGTTTTCGCTGCCGCTAAATCTGGAGGTGTACGGCAAATACGGAAGTGAAAGTGTTGCAATTGTACTTAGTTTGTTTAATTCAAAAAGGGGAAATGGAAGAGAAGGGAGGGAGAGAGACCCCTGAATTGAGGGTGAAAGAGAGAGAGAGAGAGAGAGAGAGAGAGAGAGAGAGAGAGAGAGAGAGAGAGAGTCGTGAGTGTGAAAAGAAATAGAGACGTAAGAGAGCCAAAAATATGTGAGGTGAAAAAGTGGGCAAGGGGAAAGATGGAAAAAAAAAGTACAAAAATGGTGGGAGAGAAGTGCAGGTGGGTGTTGAAAAGATGTGGGTGGAAGAAAGAAAAACCAAACTAAGGAGATGATAACGAGGGAGAGACGGTGAGAAGGGAGAAACAATGGCAAGGGTTATCTAAGGTATAATTTAGCGTGCTCCTTGCATGCAGCTACACAGAAAGGCTTTCTGGTTTACATCTTTTTGAAGAATGTTGTTAAAACTCAATACGTATGTGTATGGGTTTTTTTATAGTCTTCGCTTTAAACGGTGTGTGTGTGTACACATGAGATTGGTAGCGCATATCAAAGTAACAAGTTTTACTACGATACACGATGGTAAGTTTTAACTACAGTAAAATAAATAAACGATGATACTCCTTGGACACAGAAGTGTCCAAGGAGTACCATCATTTGGTTTTGACAAGGGTGATAGGGATCAAGTATATTACCAAAAACCTGACTAATACCAGGTGTTGAGTCAAAACAGATTTGGCACAATTTTCCTGCTTCATCACTATTCTGTATATTCAGTAAGAGAACCGATTACAAATTATTTTTAATAATGTTGGCAGAATTGCTTACAGTATGTTAGGTAAATGGACACAAGTTCAACTAATGTGACATTTTATTGAGGCAACGTTTCTCTCTCCAGGAGCTTTGTCAAGCCGTTACAAACAATACAGAGGGTATATATTGGTATAGAGTGAGGTGCAAAGCATAATATAATCGTTGCAGTATTTGTAGTGACAGTAGTAGTATTAGTGGTGGTAGTTGTAGTACTTGTGGTGGTAGTATCAGTAGTAGTGGTAGTTGTAGTACTTGTGGTGGTAGTAGCAGTAGTAGTGATAGTTGTAGTACTAGTAATGGTGGTGGTGATGGTAGTAGTAGTGGTAGTTGTAGTACTTGTGGTGGTAGTAGTGGTAGGGGCCATGTGAAGACGGGTTTATTTTTTTGAGGAGAATTATTCTGTGTTAGAAATAGTCATTAATGATCAGGTTGTTGGCTGAATTCCGGTGTCGTTCGCAGGCATTGTTTAAGTTATCGTTCCAAAATACACTAATACATTCATTGATATTCTGTCACAACGTTGCCACAATAATATATCGCATTAGTTGCACCTGTGTCCTCTTACCTAACAAAATAGTATATATGTGAGTGTGGCGGATCTTGACTCACGTTTGCTACGTTCATGTTATTGTGAAATTTAGATGAAATTTAGATGAATTACTTGACAGATAACTCTGTCAAGTAATTTATTTATTTATACTTTGTTATTATTACCAACTTAACCTGACAGGTTATATGTGTAAAATCTACTGTGCTTGCGTAATTTTTCTAACGAATCTCGTGCTTATCCTTCACAACAGAATGTGGATAACCGATTGAAGATGATAATAATTATTTGTTTAAGGTAATTGTGTAGGTTACTTTTATTTACCACCATATATCTAAAATGTCCTGTTATCTCGCTCGAAAAAAAATATATAACAATTTTGTGAAACATTCTTGAAACGCGTTAAAATATTTTTTTTTTTTTTTTTGCAAATTGACATGGAATGCATTAAGCTCCAGATTTCCATAAAGCAGGAGAAATTGTCTGGTTGTAGGATTTTTGGTGCCGTTTGCAACACAGCAACAGAAATATCATCATCTACAACAACAATAATAATAATAATAGTAATATCAACAACAGCAACAACGCATTCAGCAAAAACATCAGTAACAAAAACAAAACCACTAAACCGGAAACAACAATACCACCAACAACAATGGCGACAACAACAATGGCGACAACAACAAGAACAATATAAACAAAAACAACAAAAATCACCACCAACAACGGCAACAACAAGAACAATAATAAAAACAAAAAACAAACAAAAAACTATTAAAAGCATCAACAACAAAGCATAATGCTAACCACAACAGACTCGAAAATGCTGGCTGTGGTGATGTTATATTTGCTGCACCGTTTAAATTAAGCCTTAATTAATCTCTACATTAATAATTAATTGTTGAAATGTCCCATTTGTATTAGGTTAAATGTATCTGCCAGCGACAACTCTGAACACAAGGAATAAAATATGTCACATAATGTAAAATACTCAAACACAAATTACTCGAGAGGTTTTCGCATGGACAATAAGATTACTAATAGTACTCTGAACTAGAACAGGTGGTTTATAATAATTAATCTTCTTTGTATTTGTATTAAATAATGACCTGTTCGATGGCGTAGTTGTTCCTATGGCGGGACGGGGCAAAAAGCAACTACTATATTATAATATAATAATAGGTGCCCCGTGGCCTGGTGGCAAAAGCTCTCGCTTCACATGGTGATGTCCGGGTTCGATTCCCGGCGAAGGGGTGGAAACATCGGACGTGTTTCCTTACACCGGTTGTCTGTTTACCCATCAGTAAAATGGGTACCTGGGTGTTAGTCGACTGGTGTGGGTCACATCCTGGGACAAAACTGACCTAATTTGCCCGGAATGCTCTGCATAACAAGCGGCTTTCTATATAATAGTATGTCATTGATGTCAGCTAGGCCTGTATACCTTGTGCATGTACTTGTAGTAAACAAAGATATTACATTATTATTATTATTATATTATTAGTGTGCGAGGCTATAGATAGATGGTCGTGCCTATTAACACATTTGCAATGGAAATCGTTGGCCCTATTGCGAGCCACGACAAAGCGACCTCTGACTTACTAGTCAGATTCTGCAGTCTCAAGGTGGCAGTGACAATTACTTTATTTTTCAAAGAAAATCACTGATATGGGTCATGATCATATGATGACCCAAAAAGACTGCTCTGAATCATTGTTATTTTAACTGTGGCATTGATAATCCAAGATCCCGTCAGAGCTTCCATCGTATTGGTGTCTGCGTCGTGTAGACAATAGTTTTTTTTCACAGCATTGGCCGGGATTCTCAGGCAGAAGTTATCAGAGAGGATACCTTAACTAACAGAGAGAAAAGATATTCTTTTCTTTATGAGGAAATCACTTTGTTAGGGAAGGATTCTGGATATTATACAGGCGTTTACGTGGTCAACTCCGCTGCTGAGGGTATGGAGATGGGCCTCAGGATACTGCCAGTTTAATTGGTTCATTAGGATGTTTCAAGAAAAGTTCTAATTGCTTGATTTTATACGGCCTCCTTGGGAACCTTCTTTGTTGTAGATTTGTAGTTCAGGGATGTCAGTTCAACAGTTGGGATTAGGGTGATGTAAGTTTTAAACGTAAAAACCTTCACACACACACATACAAAATTTTTAATTACACTGTTGTAAAATATTAATAGTCGAGGTAATTATTCTAGCAGCCTTATTAATTATGTTTATTTCCTTTCAATGTTACTCCTTTTTATCTTTCACTTTTGAGTCAAAAATATACTGTACATATGAGTATATAGGTCACAACACCGTGATTGGAATAATTCAATACACGCACTAAAACTGAATAAGATATATAACAACGTTTCGGTCTATTCTAGATCATTTTCGAATAGCTAGTGACTTACCATCCAGGACGGACAGAAATATCGTCTTTTTTTAAACACAATATGTTGATTATTTATGAATATTTTACACAGTTATGTATTCTTCTTATTACAATGATAAAAAGTTTGTCTCACTATAGATTGAGTGACTAATATCTGACGCTTTAGCAAGTGAGTACATCAGCTTCACATACGCACAGGCGGTCATATTGACCTTGTATCCCCTCCTACTGTGTTGGCTCTTCAGGAAAGTCAACAAGAGTACGTGTGGGTATTCCAACACTTTTCTCATGGTGTTGATACAATCTTTCCTGGACAAACACGTGCCAACAGCTCTGTTACGGAATACTTAACAGAATCATTATTATTTCTCGTGATTATCGTCGAACATGACGGGAAAAATCGCCTCTACATATGTCTCTTTTTTCACTTGTCTATTTTTCTCTGCTTTTCTGCTTGTTTCTCTTACAATCATTCTTTACCTTTTTCTTTGGCTAGCTTTTCTCTTTTGGTCTGCCTCTTATGACTTTCTCTTTTTGCCTGTCTTTGCCTCTCTCGGTCTCTTTTTTTTCTGAGTATCTGCCTTTATAGTTCTGTTTCTATGTATCTTTCTCTGTCTATCGCTCTCTTCCTTCATTTTTTCTGTTGTCTTTCTCTACAAGATAACGGTGAGAAGGAAGAAGAAATAATGGGACGTGGCTCTTCTTAGAGAGGTAACATAATAATAAGAATATACATGTGTTTGTGTGTGTGTGTACGTGTTTGTGTGCGTGTGTGTGTGTGTGTGTGTGCATGTGTGTGTGCGTGTGTGTGTGTTGTGCCGAATAGGTAAAACCGGTCAATTAGCAAGAACTCATTTAAAATTAAGTTCTTTCTAAAATTTTCTATTATACGTTTAAAGATATTTTTTTTTTCATTTATGTTAATATAAAAATTAATATTTTTTTACCAAAAGAACCTTAGAAAACTTACCTAATCTTATTATAAAAAGCGCAATTTAATTTAGCCGTCTCCAAGTAAATATATTTTAGATAAGTTTAGAGTAATTTAATAATAAACAAACACAATGAAATATATTTTTTTCGTTAGGTTCACAATGATTTTTGCGAAATTATTGCATACACAAATTTTCGCTTGTCTTATTAGGCAAGAAGAGCGTTGCAATTTAAACCAAAATTGTAAGTTTTACCTATTCGGCACGACATATAATTATATATATATATATATATATATATATATATATATATATATATATATATATATATATATATATATATATATACGTATAATAAAAAATTACTTAACGTAAATATTAACGTTGCGTACCATCACACTTGGGGTGTTCCCACTCTGTAACTCTTATATAAAATGGGTTAAGAGCACGCTTCATAAGCATAAAATTTGATAATTTAAAAACATTTTAATTACAACTAGTGATGATATTTCTTGGAATGTGAATAGTTTAGAGCGTTTGCCAGAAAAGTGAATTATTTCTGTCTGCAAGCACTAGGGATCATCCTGTCTGTCAGCAGTAGGAATCAACTCCCTCAGTAATATTCCTAGATCGCACACCAGCATTTATCACAATAATTTGCTTCCTAAATAATGATATTAATACATTCATTGTTGCTGTGACCGTCAGACTGTGTATTATTACAATGTGATGTGATATGCAGATATTTTTCTCTGCGCTGTATTTTCCGGCGCTCATAATGGGAGCACTAGCGTATTAATCGGTTTTATGAGTAGGGTATTTTAGGCATGTTCGAGGTGAATTGCGATCGAGCTATGAAAGCGGCCCTTTGTGTTTTAAAATGCATTTGTCGTGGTGAACTTTACTGCCATTAGTCGCTCGGGGCGGGGGGGCGGGGAGAAGATTGAAGCAAATTGTGTTTATATCCTTGAATTATCACGTTATTTGGATATTATCTAAAATCTCAAAGAGAGGAATGAACGTCACAATGCAGTAGCGGAAGCAATTTATAAGTAACCCCAAAACTGGATATGGAAACTATAGGACGTATCCGCTCATGGCTGATAAAGACGTCGTCTAGTTTCTGATGTATATGGGTTAATAGTAAAACGCCTGAGAGAGTATCGTGGGTGCAACAGTGGCGCATAAGGACTGATAATAAATAACATTATTCATAACTGCAGTGGCAATGAAGCAAACCCTAACGCTTGTTTAACTTTCTTTAGGTGGCTACGTTTTTTTTTTTTACTCATGAGTTCAATTAGACCGGCTGGAGTTAAAAATAAAATTGTTTAGTAATATAAAAAAAAGTCTGATCAGACTGAATTAAAATACGTACTTGGTTGTGCATCATTAGAAGTCTTGTACTTCTGGTTTCCACTGTTTGTCTGGAGTTTACCTGGAGAGAGTTCCGGGGGTCAACGCCCCCGCGACCCGGTCTGTGACCAGGCCTTATGGTGGATCAGGGCTTGATCAACCAGGCTGTTACTGCTGGCCGCACGCAGTCCAACGTACGAACCACAGCCTGGCTGGTAAGGTACCGACTTTAGGTGCCTGTCCAGTGCCTAGTATAGCTTTTGTAATGAGAATTTTACACAGAATTTCCAGTGGCTTGAAGATTCAGTAGGTTATCTGCTTGGATGATGGTAGTGGGGTGATGGTGGAGTGGTATGGTGGTGGTGAAGTACATCAGCGCCACCACTCGGCGATTTATTCAAGCAACACATTACTGGTAAACAAGGAAGCACTCACGACCTAGGTATCTGACTATGACCAGCGTCAGGAAACACTTGTCCGGTTTCCTGACGAACCTTACCTAACCTACCTAACGACCTAGGTTTAAGGCAACAGTTATTTAATTTACAGAGTGAAGCTAGCCACATGGCACGGGACACACTGCTCTCACAGCCACAGACTATCTTAACAATAGACATCATGACGTACAATCTTGACAGCATTCAATAGTTCACCTTGAGCCATTATCAAGCAACGCTCACATCTATAGCTCATACTTTATATCTTACCTTGAATATGCAATGCAATTCAAGGAAGATAAACGGGAAGGAGGGAAACGATGACTGACTAGTATAATATCTTAGATAAGACGCAAACTTTTTAAAGACAAACCCAAATGAAATTAAATTTATTAGTATCTCTGCACATTTTTCAATACGTTAAGGTGTTTCTTTGTTAATTAAAAAAATAGTAGCGTGGACAAAAGGAGTAGAGGACAGGGGTAGAACCCTCTGCTGTTCGATTCTGGAAATTTTACAACTGAAGTTCAGGTTTCAAAGCAAATAATCTCGGAGCAGACCATAGGGTCCGTGTTGTCCATTGCTTCAATTTACTTCATAGTAAACAAATCGAGTAGAAACTAATACTACATGAGTTACTCTAATATTTGTAATTGCTGAAAATTATATTTCATTGCAATAATAGTAATAATAGTACAGATGCTAATATAATACAGTAATAATAATAATAACAATAATAACTCCACTAATATTACTATTACTGTTAGTACTACTACTACTACTATTACTACTACTACTACTACTACTACTACTACCACTATTACTAGTGTTACTACTGTTACAAGTACTTCTAGTAATGATAACATAAAAATACCAGTTTATTGTTTAGATACTTAAACAGCGAATGCATCCATCTTTAGGTTGGTCTTAACTTATTATAAATTATAAAATGTAATAATTATGATAAGATACAAGAAAAATACAATTGCGGACAATGTGAGAGAGAGAGAGAGAGAGAGAGAGAGAGAGAGAGAGAGAGAGAGAGAGAGAGAGAGAGAGAGAGGGGGGGAGAGAGAGAAACAGGAAGGCTAAAAGCATAAGAGCACCATGAGAAAAAAGAGAGAAGCTGACAAAGAGATATGGACTGCAGAGGGATGCAGAAAGGGACGCAGACAAATAAGGAAAGCTAAGCTTTGCTCAGTATATGCTCCAGGAAATGCAAAGTTCTCTCCATCCTGTATATGTTCCCTTGCATGTCGTTTGTTTCTTTCCGAGGGTGGCGATGTTTTACCCTTGCCTGGGACCCGGAGGAATTTCCGCAGGGGAGGGAGAGACGGAGAGAGAGAGAGAGAGAGAGAGAGAGAGAGAGAGAGAGAGAGAGAGAGAGAGGAGAGGGGTTTGAGAAAGAGAGAGAGAGAGAGAGAGAGAGAGAGAGAGAGAGAGAGTTAGAGAAAGAGAGAGAGAGTTAGAGAAAGAGAGAGAGAGACAGAGAGAGAGGAGGGTATGAAACATACAGATCAATGTCCTCGTTTAGTTACAGTGTCTAGATATGCATCACTAGATTCTAGAATATGGCTAACACTCTAGGAGTTGATAATAATCTTGAAACTAATACTTGGAATATATGTGTCTGAATAATAATATAGTCAGGAGGAAGACATAAAGCAGTGCATTCAAGAAATACGAGAGATAGAAGCTAAACCCTCGGGTAAATAACTCTCCACCTGTATAAATGTACTCCACAAAGCAAGTCGCACCTGCGACTGTCCAAAATTCATAGATGATGCCTCAAGATGCTCCTGTACTAACACATGTTCAGTCACTGATAGACAAAATGCGTAACTGATCACCTTATTTCACCATAATTCGAGATACATTCTCCATGACTGTAATATGACCTGGAATGGTGTGTGAATTTCGACTGAGCGGAGTAAATGACATCTAGTTGTTATTTTTATTAACGACATCGTTTCACCCATACAGTGGGCTTTAACAAGTTACTGGCTGATAAAATATGCCAGGTAGGCGAAGCTATGTCGTTAATAAAGGTTTTCATTGCATTTTAGGTTAGTGTAGACTTAACATAAACGTAAAAAAGGAATTGTAAACGAATATCTATTTAATTTTGAAAGTATTCCTGAAAACGCACCCGAGCTTATGTAAACAGTTAAATGTACTCTCCTATTCATGGCGAGTGGTGAATACCAAAGTTATGGGGTAAACACCAAAACACACTAATTTAATATATAGTTAGTGTGTTAACATCAACAAACAGTGAGTACCAGAGTTAGTAAATAAATATCAACACCCACTGAGTACCTATGTTAGTGTGTAAATGAAAAGATACCGGAGTTCTAATCTGAAATACTTAGCATTAGAGAGTAGTGATAACTATCAAAGCTTGGTATATTTAGTTCATGGAATCCTCATCTCGGGGACACGAGCGTGAGCGTGGAGCAGCCGAAATCAGGCAGCTTCCCAACTTATTACCCAGACGGTAGTGAACAAGATTAAATGTTTAGGAATTTGCTGAGGGAAAGAGAGTTCTGGGGATATAAGGAGACGACGGGAGAATGAGATTATAGGAGAATGGGAGTAAAGGAAGAATGAAGTGAGGGGGGAATTTGTGAGATGATGGAAATAGGAAAGTGCGGAGTATTAAAGTTAGGGGAGGCTAAGAAGATGAGAGAATAAAGGAACTAAAAGAAGTGGAAAGTCAGTAATTGAGATGGAAGAAGAATAGAGGCTGAGAGTGAAGGGATTTTTGCAGCAACCTTGTATAGTTGCTTTCAGCAGCAGCATCATGACGCTTGGAGGACACAAGGGATGGAGCAAGCAACAGTAGAGAGAAACCCCATCTATGTTTCTCTAACTTGCCTGCAGCTGACATCTGGATAAGTTGGAAATGGCAGAGAGGTAGTTTCCTGACATTTCTGGGGATGACAATCATTGGATGAGTTGGAAAGTGCTGAGATTGCTTCCTGACATTCCTGCAAAAGCACGAGTTCAGAAAGGCAGAGAAATTGTACGTGGCAAGTTGCACACTTGATAGATGAGTTTGAAAGGACGGAGGGTCGAGTCTTGGTATTTCTGACCTGGATACTACTATATTTATTACGAAAGTGGAGGTCGCATCATGAACTTCCTCGGGTTTGTGATAATGCCGAGAAAAGTTCCTATGCAAATTTAAGAGATAAATGTTACCGATAGCTAAGATATCAGATATCACGAAACTATGTCGGCTTCGTTTGAAAAATTTACACTTTAGATAAAGATATTAATATTATGGATAAAAGAAGATTACAAATTAATTTATGATCGATGGGAATTATTTCTGTTTCAAGGTTGTCAAGGGTATAAAGTAGTTCACATTTATTTACCATAAACAGTAACTGAAAATTACATTTTTAGTGTTACACACAGAGTATGCTAACATACACACAGAGTATGCTAACATACACACAGAGTATGCTAACATACACACAGAGTATGCTAACATACACACAGAGTATGCTAACATACACACAGAGTATGCAAACATACACACAGAGTATGCTAACATACACACAGAGTATGCTAACATACACACAGAGTATGCTAACATACACAGAGTATGCTAACATACACACAGAGTATGCTAACATACACACAGAGTATGCTAACATACACACAGAGTATGCTAACATACACACAGAGTATGCTAACATACACACAGAGTATGCTAACATACACACAGAGTATGCAAACATACACACAGAGTATGCTAACATACACACAGAGTATGCTAACATACACACAGAGTATGCTAACATACACACAGAGTATGCTAACATACACACAGAGTATGCTAACATACACACAGAGTATGCTAACATACACACAGAGTATGCTAACATACACACAGAGTATGCTAACATACACACAGAGTATGCAAACATACACACAGAGTATGCTAACATACACACAGAGTATGCTAACATACATACAGAGTATGCAAACATACGCGCCGCTCACCAATAAACGTACCAACAAAATTTACTTGTTCTGATTATTACATTAAACTTGTATTTTAATTACCATGGGAGCTAGCATTAATACTCAAGAAACTGAGCCCACTTATATTTTTGAATTATAGGAGATGGGGTCCACTTCTGGTGTAAATTGTGGGACCCATAGCCTCGGAGAAGTGGATAAAAAGGCTTCAAGGAAGAATATTTGGATTTCTTCCTGAAGCCATTTGAATATTCCACTTCCCCTACCACCCCATCTTTTTTTTACCAATAGGTATATTTTATTACATAATACGGTACAAAACATTTACGAGATACATTGTTGATATAAAGGTGGCATATACAGTACACGAGGTGTGAGAGATACATGTCTAGTACATATTGTTACATGTTTGTCACTGATTATAATGCGAAAATCTCATCCAGCTCCTCTGAGCTGGGGCGCGTGCCCAGAATACAGCATGCATTACCCCTCTGAACAGCAGCGCTGAGTCGCTGGAACAGAAAACTAGCTGCCCTGTGATCCCTAGTTACCATGATGAGTCTTTTGCCCAGCTCCTTAAGGAACTTAGATGCACTCTTTCCCCATGAGCCAAGGGTCTCTGAGCTTATGGGAACAAACATATAATGATGGACAAGTTCTCCGTATTTTCTAGGCTTTTGGGACTCCCTGAAGCTGGCAGCTGCTCCTCCTTCCTCCCTGGTGTATTGGTGTATCACCAAGGTAGATGCACATGTGTAGTCCCACACAACCTGCTTGCCGTCTGTCCAGGCTTGAAGGGTTATACCATCTGGACGCTTTTGGCTGCCATCAGATCTGCATACTTGGGGTGGCTCTCTTATTGCTGGGCATCCAGCTGTTGTGAGGTTCCTCTTGATAGTGTTATTAACCTCTTCATGTCTTGCAATCTTTCTCTCGGATTTACGGCAAACAAGACCATTATACCCGAATCGGTCTGCTACTTCACTAGCACAAATACACCTGTGTTTGGCGAGAATAAGGGCAGCAAATTGAAAGACAACACCAATGCGGATGGTCTGTGGGTCGAGGCGTGTGCCAAGGCTGGAGTTGGGAACAGCCAACAGGAAGTATTCTGCATGAGGAACTCTCACTACCAGGAGGCGGGCTCTAGCCTTCCCCGACACACTCTGAAGCATTGTTGAGGCTATGTTCTCCACTATTGGGCCATCCCAGTATGACTGTTTGTAGTTGTTGGGGGAAGCAGGTCTAGTTTCAGAGCCTGTTAGATTATCCCAGATCCTGGCTCCATCAACGAATAAGTACAACGTGTGATTTTGGCTTAAAAAGCGACACACTTCTTGACGAATAGAGCAAGCGAAAATTTGTATATGCAATAATTTCGCAAAAATCATTCTGAATTTAACGAAAAAAAAAAATATTTAATTGTGTTTGTTTATTATTAAACTATTGTAAACTTGTTTACTTCAGGCTAAATTAAATTGCACTTGTTATAATAAGGTTAAGTTTTCTAAGGTTCTTTAGGTACAAAATCATTAATTTTTATATTAACATAAATGAAAAAAAAGTATATCTTTAAATGTATAAGAGAAAATTTTAGAAAAGACTTAATTTTTAATGAGTTCTTGCTAACTGACCAGTTTTACCTATTCGGCATTTATATATATATATATATATATATATATATATATATATATATATATATATATATACATATATATATATATATATATATATATATATATATATATATATATATATATATATATATATATATATATATATATATATATATATATATATACATGTATATATATACCCCTGAAGTTCGGTCACGATTGATCTGCTTTACAGTTCAAAGTACATTATGAGGATTTTAATTAGGGTTAAGGAGTACGAAGACAATTATTACAAATTGCAATCGGTTGTTCAGTAACGGAGAGGTAAGTTACTCTCTTTCTTTCTCTCTCTCTCTCTCTTTGACTTGATTTATTTGCTTCAGTATCTGCTTTAATCTGTCAGCGTCTATTTATCTGTCACTTCTTCATATATTGCTTCTGTCTGTTAGAAAACCCTCGAGTTTTCAAGAGCGGCCATAAAAAACTCTTTAATAAGAAACTCGTTGCACTTCACAAAAACGAAATACAGGTCGCTCAGCTTTTCGTAATTCCGATTTCCCTCACATATCAGAAAGTGAGGAAGACATCAACAACCTGCTGATTACAAGAAGTTAGGCAACCTGGCAAAGAACTACATGCACTGTTACACTCGAAACAGTGCATGTAGCAGCGCAAACACTTAAATATCATATTGCTAAGGTTGGGGGAACGGTCATCGCCAGGGTTGAGGTAATCGCCAGGGTTAGGGAGTTATCGAAACTGTTGGAGTCCCGTCCAGGTTTAGGGATCATCATCAGGGTTGGGGGGGGGGGGGTCATCGCCAGGGATAGGGTAATTGCAAAAGTTGTGGGTCACCGCCAAGGATGGAATCCCGGCCAGAGTTGAGGGTCATCATCAGGGTCGAGGTTATGACCAGGGTAGAAGTCATCACCAAGGAGACAGACGTAAACGAAAGAGCCACATTTTCACCCAGAATCAGTCTGTCAAATTAGACAACATCAGGATCGTGTTATCGTCCAGCTGCTGCTGCTGCTGCTGCTGCTCGTACAAGAATTCCTGGAATTCTAATTTGGCGTGAGAAGTCTGGTCCTCGAGTGTCTCTGAAGTCCCAGCCAGCTTGTTTAACGCTCAGAAGCTTTACAAGTGAGAATTGGCTTCATCTCATAGCCAGCTCCTCGCCCGGCTGAGTCAAGTTAATTAAGATAAGGCAGAGTTATCCTTCCTATGTCGAGGAGGACTTGTTTATCTGTATGGTTGTGGTGTTCTAGTTCTGTACTGGTGGAATGAGGCAGATGTTTATGGAGAGACCGAGAGACAGAGAGAGAGAGAGACAGAGAAGGAATAAACGTGAGAATGACAGATATCACAAAATCTTACTATCTAAATCAATTTCAGTTCCATCTAACAATACTAATAAAGAGATGAAGTATAGTAAGATAGTAAGAATAGCATAGTAGAAAGCTGTTTCTCCGTCCTCCATCCTTCCAGCTCCACTTTAAACTTAGAATGGTGTCTCAAGTTGATTATAATAATGTATCGAAAAATTTCATGACATTTATTAAAGAAGGAAGGAGTATATAATTTAGACGTATTACTGCTGCTCCTACTATTACTACTACTGCTGCTGCTGCTGCTGCTGCTGCTGCTACTACTACTACTACTACTTCTGCCACCACTACCACTACTACTGCAATTTTAATAACCACTGTTACTACTACTACTACTACTACTGCAGCTACAGCTGGTACAGCTACTATTTTCATTTTTAAGGGAAAAATATTTGTGGGATTAACTATCCCTCATGACATTCAGTGTTGTCAACCCAACTCACTCTCTTCATGAAATTCTAATTATAAAATTTTAATGTGTTATCAGATGAAAATTGTAATTTAATTTGTGATGGTTCATGTTTAACACGATCCTTAAGCTAACCTTCACTGGAATGAAATCTCTCAAGGCCCTAGGCAATAATCCGTCATATACTAATTTTAAATTTAATCTCCAAATTTTGGGTTATTTGCGAAATTAGAAGTTAAGGAAAAGAGAAGTAGAATGAAAGTGAGTAAATGTGTGTGAGAGCGAGAGGGGGAGAGAGAGAGAGAGAGAGAGAGAGAGAGAGAGAGAGAGAGAGAGAGAGAGAGAGAGAGAGAGAGAGAGAGAGAGAGAGAGAGAGAGAGAGAGAGGGAGGGAGAGAGGGAGAGCGAACAACAACTAACGAAACTTTGTTTCAAAGTTGTTTTGCTGCCTTTGGAGCATCAGAAAAACTTTACTGGAAGGAAAGTTTTAAAGGCATTAGCCTAATGGAAGGATCATTTCGTACGCTTCTCTCTCACTCTATCTATATATCTATCTTTCTCTAACGTTATTTACTATTTACTCTATCGCGCTAACCTATTACACTCAGCCTGCATCTCTTCCCTTTCCCTCTTTGCTTACCTTTTCTTCCTATACATTCTACTCATTTCCTCCTCTCAGTATCTCTTCTCTTCTTCTTCCTCTTCTTCTCCTAAGACTAATATGGTTATAACTATGTTTAACTCTGCCTCAGAGAAAAACGATTTAAAAGCCAGCAAGTTTTCCTGAGAGTGTCAGTAAACTAATTCGAAATTCCCAGGACCTCTCAAGCGGACGTAAACCAATCGACAGAAGAGGTCAGAACTCTTGATCTCTAGCTAGCCCTCACCTAAGTAAGTTAAATTATAGCAGTTTACCCTTGCTTACTCAACCATGAGCTGTGGTAAACGGATCTCGCCAGAATTACTTGGATCTCGCCATTGGTTAACTTGGCGAATTTCACCCCAAGATTCACACTTCATGCCCAGTGTGAGCCATAGCAGTGGGAAAATCGTAATGGTAAAATAGAGTGAAGAATTAATCACCTTTTTTCACTAGATTCTTGTTAAGTATAAAATAATCCATCTATCGGAAAAGAAAGTGTTAGAACTTGAAATCAAATTCTAAAGAAAGAATACATATTGATTGCTGAATTATGTAAATGATCTCTTAAGGTTAAATTCGTCACACATACAACACAAGTCTGATCCATAAATTAAAGCTGGAACACGTAGCGTGCAGCACAAATTAATTAAAGATAAAATACTGTTTCTCCTTCAGCAACGTACATTCCACAGGAAAATGTTGAGCAGATTACACGAACAGAAAACACTTTCGGCAAATTCTTTGGGGACATGTCCAATCGTAAGTGTGTAAACCTTACCACTGAGAATTTTCAACAGACCCCCAGCTGTTTTCAAGAGCAAACTTGTTAAATTCTTCTAATCAGTTCTTGATCAGATAGGCTGTGAGATTTACTCTGGAGGGCATACAACAGCCTGATTAATGAGGTCATCATCTAGGAGTCAAGTCAGGGCAGCGTGGGCGATATTTCCTGGAATTAGCAGCAAGTAAGGGTAGAGAGAAAGAGAGAGAGACAGACAGACAGAGAAAAGAAACACTCCGATGGAAGAAATCTGTCAATCGGCTGTGAAAATAAAAGAAAAAATTCACTTGATGTGTGCCTGAAGGACTCTAAACAAGGCCACCATCTCTCCAGGATTTACGCCAAAAGAACGCACTCGAGGCTTTGTCTGAAGACGTCTGAATGTCTTCTGTGACGGGTAGAGAAAGAGAGGGAGAAAAGGAGAGGGAGGGAAGAGGAGAGGGAAGAAGAGTGAAAGTGAAGATGCGTTGGAGTCTGGGAGGGAATGACAGAGAGGGAAGGAGTGTGGGAAGGAAGAGGGAGAAAAAAAAGAGAGGGAAGAAATTTGAATAGAAGAAGACAGAGGGGGAGGGAAGAAAAATTGAGAGGGTAGAAGAGAGAGAGAATGGGAGAAAAGCAGGAAGGAAGATGAAATGGAGGAAAAGATTGAGAGCTTGAGAGAAGTGATGAAAGGAAGGATGGAAGAAAAAGAAGGGAAAGAGAAAAGGAGGGAGGGATGGAATGAAAAATAGAGAGAAAGAGAGAAGGAGAACGGGAGGGGTAATAGATCACGAACTTGTCATAAACAATGTAAATAAATAAATTGCAAGATTTTATTATACGAATTTTAATAATATTAGTCATAATACTGTATTTCTGGGAAGCTAGAGTGAAATTTTTCTTATAACATTTTTTTAGCGTCTGCAATTATACGTTGTACAGTTATACGATGTACACAGTGACCGGTGTAGTGCCTTAAAACTTGTGTGCCATCCATCATCAGATACCTAGTTCAACGTTTTTCATCACTGTGAAAGTGGTATACCGTAAATAACTAGTATTTAGAAACTGAAATAGTGAAGGAGGGGAGAAGAATGTTGTATTTCTTAAAGATAAGGTCGCATAAATATGTAAAAAAACAATTTCTTGTCTAATTAGTCATGCATTTACATGTGTTATTATATATTTGTTGTGAGCAAGGAGACGTGTGAACGTATTTCCGCTATAAATATATGCGTTGCCTCTGCCCTGGGCCGCCTCTGCCCTGGGCCGCCTCTGCCCTGGGCCGCCTCTGCTCTGGGCCGGGTCACTGACTTAGGCAATTACTGTCATAAGCAGCGTAAACTACTCCGCAGAAACTGCTTTGCAGTGTGACGACCCGACTCACTTACACTTAACACATACTTTAGCATCCTTTATTATCCTCTTTTTTCATTATTTACATTTATCATCTTGATATTTTTTTATATAATCAAACGGGATACAATATATTTACCAAATTTTCCTTTACAAATCCTCGTATTTCGCTTATTCACTTTCCTTTCGTCTTTACTTTTACAACATGTGAGCGACATTTCTTTCCTAATCTAGATCTTGATCTAGGAAAATATTTCCTCTCTTATCTAGATCACGACTCTGATAGCTTTCCCTTCCTACTACACTGTACGGAAAAAAAAATATGGTAGTGCAATGATTTGACGAGGAAAGTGTCTATGAAGGGAGGATGGTATACACTTAGATAATGTCAATTTTCTATATTTTTCATCTAGTTAGAAGGAAAACACGTGCTAATAATATCGTGTTCTGCCACTTGTCTTTGCGTCATTGTAGTTGGCATTGCGCAATTTGAAGACATGTATAAATATGCCTTAAGACTAGTGTAAGGATTGTATGACGGTAAGGAAAATACGTTATTCACTCCATTATGTGATGGTTAATGGATGAGTGGGATAGAGATGGTAGAGCAGCCAGAAGCAGTATAACTAGCGCTGATACACGCAAATGTCTAAATTCCGAGCATCAACATTCAACAGAGAAAAACTCCTCGTGAAGTTCTGTACACGGGTGATTCAGACACGCATACGAATGACATTTTCAGGAAATGCCGAGAAAAAAATCTTATCCGTGCGTGTGGTTACGAGGATCAAAGCCCACTCCACATGTCATAACTTGAGGAGTTAGTGCGTTGGAAAATCTCTCGAGAGGTGGATTTATGCAAGAGTTATGGGAAAGTGTTGGATTAAAGAGGCACCAAAGAATCCATATATATATATATATATATATATATATATATATATATATATATATATATATATATATATATATATATATATATATATATATATATATATGTCGTGCCGATTAGGTAAAACTTGCGATTTTGGCTTAAATAGCAACGCTCACCTTGCCATATAAGACAAGTAAAAATTTGTGTATGCAATAATTTCGCCAAAATCATTCTGAACATATCGAAAAAAATATATTTCATTGTGTTTGTTTATTATTAAATTAATGTTAACTTATCTAAAATATATATAGTTGGGTTAGGCTAAATTAAATTGCGCTTTTTGTAATAAGGTTAGGTAGGTTTTCAAAGTTTCTCTTGGTACAAAATTATAAATTCTTACATTAACATAAATTAAAAAAATATATCTTTAAAGGTATAAGAGAAAATTTTAGAAAGGACTTAATTTTAGATGATTTCTTGCTAATTGACCAGTTTTACCTAATCGGCACGACAAAATATATATATATATATATATATATATATATATATATATATATATATATATATATATATATATATATATATATATATATATATATATATATATATATATATGTATGTATATATATATCATACATTCCTCCCTACTCTTTAACATTTCAAAAATAAACTCATATAGATTCTATCAATACAAACATTTGCATCAGTGTACAGAATCATAAAGAACGCAGTCGTCTCTTCGTTCTAAAAAGTTAGCATGGAATTTGCACTCAGCATTTTCGTTGATTTTTGTCGACAGGAAACAAGCTCTAATTTGATTTCAAAAGTCTGGGATTGTAAGTGTGGGTACTGTATATTGATATTATAAAACGAGAGGAGTGTGAAATATGTAAATCTAGTTATATGTGAGCTTGAAGATTTTCCGTTGAACTGCTTAGAATTATATTTTATATTCTTGTTACTAGACATAAAATATATAACAAAATGTTAGATCACTCTTTCTCTCTCTGTACCCCTCTCCCTCTCATTCTCTCTTTCCCTCTCATTCTCTCTCTCCCTCTCATTCTCTCTCTCCCTCTCATTCTCATGCCGTTACCTGGGAATGGTTTGACAAAGCTCCTGGAGAGAGAAATGCTTCCACAATAAAATGTCACATTAACTGTACATTGATTTCTTTTACCCAACATAATGAGTACATGAGATCATAGTTCAAAGTTAAGGAAACAGATGAGCCACAGAGATGTCAGAAAATATCACTCCGGTCTTAGGGTGATCAGGAGGTTAAGCTACTTTGTTTTGAGAGACCAATATGGAAATTATGAAGCATAGAAATGAAAGGCAAATTAATATAATGGATGAAAAAATTATGAATATACAAAGTATGTGAACGAAATTAAGGGGAAAAAAAGTTTTTCGGTGAATTATATGCCTAATACGGTCCCATATACATTAATACTTACCAAGTAATATTTTTAAATATATAAATGACCCATACGAAAGAATTTATATGAATATATTTACATGTGGTTAAAAAAATCTTGAGCATCTTGCAAGAGGTTTCCATAAGCTGAACAAGGAAGTAAAAATTTGATAAATTCAGTGTTCATACACAGTCATATTACAGAAATGGAAGAAAATACAAATAATCACCAAGCAGATTTAAATAAATAGTCAGATTTTGCTATCATTGGATAAAGAAACAAGATTTTTATTGATTACTCGAATCAGTATACAAGAAGTGAGAAAATTTCGTGCTGTACTGGCGGATTAATGTATAAACATACAAATATTTGGATGGGGAAATTTGGTAGGAAAACTGATGGCACAGGAAAAAGCCTTCGTTGGAAGACAGAAGGAGATAATCTACAGTATGATGATAACCAGATCAGAATGCATAAAAAGATGTGAAGGAGTAGACAAGGAACAAGAGAACAAGAGGCCATAATTATATATTGCGTAGTATATGTTTGAGAAGGAATATAGAACAATATTTATTCCCAGTTGGTAGTCGATGGCTGAAAAAAAATAGGACAAGACGTAGTATATTACATCTACTGGAAATTTAATTAATTTAAATGATAAATACCTGGAAAGAGAGGAGACACCCAAAGCATAATCGCTATTGTTGCTTCTACAAATACATAATTATTATGCTTATGAAAATAAAAATAAAATGTGCTCAGGGCATAATATACAGAGAAGAACATGAGACATAAAAGGAAACAGAACAAAACGATAAAAAAAGAGATAAAGTTTTAAATATTCATATATAATAGGGACATTAACATTTACCTCAGAGGGCAGAAAAGAAGTGAATTGCGCGAGGGAACCGGGAAGATGCAGAGTTCATGCATTGTTTTATGAGTCGGTATGAAAAATAAATCATCTTGAAAATGGAAATAAATAGGGTTAAAACCGCAAACACAAGTAGATAAGTATAAGTAGTTAGCTCTGACAGTGAGCACACCTCAAAGCAATCTAACATTTGCCACACCTGACCTGCAACAATTTATAACTTACCCACAAACTGGAGAAGAAATTTATGTGAATGTTTGGTTGGTTCTTGACTTGATAATGGTCTAAGACATACCGAAACATCGTCTGAGTTTCCATCCATGAGAAAGTCCTTTTGGGGGATTCTAAAGAAAAGTTGCAAAGGTTAGTGGACGAGTTTGGGAGGGTGTGTAAAGGTAGAAAGTTGAAAGTGAATATAGATAAGAGTAAGGTGATGAGGGTATCAAATGATTTAGATAAAGTATGTGAATGTACTGCAGTTACGAATTTTAAATATGCCAGTTAAGCTGGACTGAAACTGCCTCGTACAAGTCTGTGTCGTGCGAAGGTTGAAGAACCAAGAAGAAACAGGAAATTATGTCTACTTGGAAGGTTTTCTTTGTACGTCTGTCTTTGTTTTGTTATTTTTTCTTCCCCTTTTCCTTTGTGAGTGTCTGGTATTCAAAATTAAGTGTGTTGGCAGTACAAAACTCGCTTGCTTTCATACGTAAAAAGGTACGTATCAGCACTTGTGCTATTTTCTCGATAAAAAAAATATAAAAGCAAGCTACAGTCTCCAAGACGACTAATGTATAACAGAAAAAAATTACAACGTGAAAGAAGAATGCTTCTTCCCTCTCGACGTACAATTGTACCCCCAAGAGAGGCACCCTCAGAGCCATGAGCCGCGGGCCCATTGTGGAGCCGACACAACATGAGCAGAAAGTTGTGGCCGACCGGCATGCCTTTCCATCTACTGCTACCACCCGTTACTACCACCCTCCCAGCTACCAGCACCACCAGTAACTAACCTCCCTCCCAGCTACCAGCACCACCAGTAACTAACCTCCCTCCCAGCTACCAGCACCACCAGTAACTAACCTCCCTCCCAGCTACCAGTGCCACTAGCAGGACAATCCTTCTTAGCTAAGAGTATTACTAGCAGCAGCATCCCTCTTAGCTACCACCACCACCCATTTCTTTCCCAACCGCCTCTGAAACCTGCGTGTGGCTATTCCTCCTACAAAAAAACACTATCCTGTCCAGAGTAGATATACACTGGACGAGAGTGACACGGGAAGCCGATTAAGCAGAGAAAAATATTTACACACACACACACACACACATACCCAACTACATACACACACATACACTTCTGGCCCTTGAAGCCGGGAGTGAACCTAGTAGCGACCGGCGAAGAGGCAGAGCCAGGAACTGTGAATCGACCCCTTCAACCGCATATAGGTGAGTACACACATTTTCGAAGGCGGGGCCTGCAAACACAGTTAAGACATAAGAAGATAGGCACACTGCGGCAGAACTACTAGACCATACTCGGTACACAGGAACATACACTAACAACCGCTAACACAACAGAAATCAGCTGTTAGTTAAAATAATCACCTAATCAAGTTTCAGACAACACACAGCTTCAATATTCAATAATTTTAATTCCCCTTACAAAACATTCACATACACACACACACACACACACACACACACACACAGGGAGCAGGGAGAGCAGAGACCCAGTAGCAGACAGCGAAGAGGCGGGGCCAGGAGCTGAGTCTCGACCCCTGCAACCACAATTAGGTGAGCAATTAGGTGAGTACACACACACACACACACACACACACACACACACACACACACACTATATATATATATATATATATATATATATATATATATATATATATATATATATATATATATATATATATATATATATATATATATATATATATATATATATATATATATATCTTTCTTCTTTCAACACGTCGACCCTTTCCCACCGAGGCAGGGTGTCCCAAAATGAAAAACGAAAGTTTCTCCTTGTACATTTAGTAATATATACAGGAGAAGCTGTTACTAGCCCCTTGCTCCTGGCATTTTAGTCGCCTCTTACGACAAGCATGGCTTACGGAGGAAGAATTCTGTTCCACTTTCCCATGGAGATAAGAGGAAATAAGAACAAGAACTAGTAAGAAAACAGAAGAAAACCCAGAGGGGTGTGTATATATATATATGTTTGTACATGAATGTGTAGTGTGACCTAAGTGTAAGTAGAAGTAACAAGACATACCTGAAATCTTGCATGTTTATGAGACAGAAAAAAGACACCAGCAATCCTACCATCATGTAAAACAATTACAGGCTTTCGTTTTACACTCACCTGGCAGAACGGTAGTACCTCCCTGGGCGGTTGCTGTCTACCAACCTACTAGAAATATAAATTGTTATAATAATACTAATAATTGCTATTATTATTACTTGATGACCTAGACAAGCAGTAAAGCAATCATTAGATAACTCAGACAACTAGTTAGAGTTACATGACAGCACAGACACGTAGTAGTTATGTCACCTTATGTCCCAGATAGCTAGTTAAGCAATTACATGATGACTCCGATATTTACGCAGTTACATGATGACCAAATCTAGTGTCCTAGATTCTTTCAGTTGTACATCGGACAACAAAACATTTTTACCCCTACTGTTTTGGGGAGACAAGAATGTCCAGAAACCAAAGATCACACTTGTGAATAGTATCAAACGACTCACCGATTTTGTGGTGTACACACAAGAAACTAATAATTACGGAAGCTCCATAAACACATTCTAATCCTTCATGAAAATAATTCTTAACGAGCATTCTCAATGTGTTAGTTTTGTTGCATTTCATATTGCATAAGACAGACCTGCAGGATCAACAAGCAGCAAGACTGTCACAAGCCAAGAATGACAACACACTGCAGTGGAAGACTCGCTGGGCCTAAACAAAAACTCCAGGTTCGTTCTTGTCTCTCGAGACTCTTGCTAAACTTAATGAAAACCTTATGAGTTTCAGCAGTATTAAACTGCCAGTTCTCTCCACTGTGACTTTCTAGAAAATAAGCCTTAGTGGCTAGATGGTGCTTTTGAATTATTAAACTGGTGGTAGCGGCGTTGATAAAATTCTTGACATTTATCAAGAGAGAAACATTTCTTGATACGAATTTCCAACAGAAAAGAGACAGCAAGGGAAAACTAACATCCTTAGTGTGATACATTACCAGTGTGACCCAGCTATAAATTCGGCTGATATTTTCAGACTGATCAGTTTAGTGTGTGTGTGTGTATGTGTGTGTGTTTGTGTGTTTGTGTGTGTGTTTGTGTGTGTGTGTGTTTGTGTGTTTGTGTGTGTGTGTGTGTTTGTGTGTTTGTGTGTGTGTGTGTGTGTTTGTGTGTTTGTGTGTGTGTGTGTTTGTGTGTGTGTGTTTGTGTGTTTGTGTGTTTATGTTTGTGTGTGTTTGTGTGTATGTGTGTTTGTGTGTTTGTGTTTGTGTTTGTGTGTGTGTGTGTTCTCACCTATTTGTGGTTGCAGGGGTGGAGGCATAGCTCCTGGCCCCGCCTCTTCACTGATCGCTACTAGGTCTTCTCTCTCCCTTCTCCATGAGTTTAATCATACTTCGTCTTTAAACTGTGTATGGTTTCTGCCTCCACTACATCATTTGCCAGACTATTCCACTTCCTGACAACTCTATGACTAAAGAAATTTTTCCTAACATCCCTTTGATTCATCTTAGTCTTCAATTTCCAATTGTGACCCCTTGTTTTTGTGTCCCATATCTGGAACATCCTGTCTCTGTTCACCTTGTCAATTCCTTGCAGTATTTTGTATGTCGTTATCATGTCTCCCCTAACTCCTGTCCTCCAGTGTCGTCAGGCCGATTTCCCTTAACCTTTTTCGTAGGACATTCCTCTTAGATCTAGAACTAGCCTTGTTGCAAACCTTTGCATTTTCTCTAATTTCAGGTGTGGGTTCCAAACTGGTGCTGCATACTCTAATATGGACCAGACGTTCACGGTGTACAGAGTCTTGAACGATTCCTTACTGAGGTATCGGAACGCTATTCTCAGGTGTGTCAGGCGCCCGTATGCTGCAGCAGTTATCTGATTGATGTGCGCCTTAGATGTGCTCAGTATTATACTCACCCCAAGATCCTTTTCCTTGAGTGAAATTTGCAGTCTTTGGCCACCTAGCCTGTACTCTGCCGTCTTCTTTGCCCTTCCCCGATCTTCATGACTTTGCATTTGGCGGGGTTAAATTCGAGGAGCCAGTTACTGGACGAAGTTTCCAGATTGTCCAGGTCTCTCTGTAGTCCTGCCTGATCCTCATCTGATTTAATTCTCCTCATTAACTTCACATCATCTGCAAACAGGGATACTTCCGTCATGTCATTCACATATACCAAAAATAGTACTGGTCCTAGGACTGACCCCTGTGGAACCCCGCTCGTCACAGGCGCCCACTCTTTTACCTCGTCACGTACCATGACTCGTTGTTGCCTCCCTGTCAGGTATTCTTTGATCCATTGCAGTGCCCTTCCTGTTATACCTGTCTGATCCTCTACCTTTTGCACTAATCTCTTGTGAGGAACTGTCGAAGGCCTTCCTGCAGTCCAAGAAAATGCAATCTAGCCACCCCTCCCTCTCGTGTCTTACTTCCGTTACCTTTTTCATAAAACTCCTGTAGGTTTGTGACACAATATTTACCTTCCCTGCTAACCTGGGCCAAGCTTGTTCCTTCACAAAAAAAGCGTTAATTAAATTGTCAGTAATTATATTTATCATAAGTAAGGACAATTAATGCACTTTTATAAAAAAATATAAATCTATTAATAGTAAGCTGACATATACAACATACAACCTACCCACTAAACATTAAAACTCACTAGCGCCCATTTATAAACAGGGAGGCTCCATGACATCCCAACCCCTTCTTCTGCCGGCCTCTTAGCCTAGAGGCAAGACATTATTATCTTTACTCTTCACTACACAGTCCCCTGCACACACTAGGGCCTTAAAGGAAATATCAGGAGAGTAAATACAAAAATGATTAAAACAACCTGTACCATAAACTTACCCAAAATCACCCTTTCCCTTACTTACACAAACACCAAACCATGACGTCTGATGAAGTCTTGCTCCAGCCGCCGCTCTTCCAGTACTGCCACCTACACACCACTCCAGCTCTTGTCCTGTCCTGGCTACTCTTTAGGACTAATATGCGTCAGGTTTCATAACAAAACTAATAAACTGACACATTTTCTACAATACCCTTCGTAATACCCCCTCCACAAGATCACCGGTCTCACTCAGCTAGCTGTAACCCCTCGGCTGTAACTAGCCAAGGAAAAAAAATTAACCTAAGATCTGGGGAAACACAAAATTCTCCAAAAGTAAGAAATCTGCATCAGGCACTGTCTTGGTGCAATTTTCTTTTACATAGAAAAACATATTTATCACTTTAAATTAAAGGCTATATTAACCCTATAATGGACATTGCTAATCTGCAGACATGTGAAACCTAAAAGCCATCAGGTTTTACTCTCATATGAGCCCACTGTCATGCTTTATAGCGGTACTCTTAAACATAAACTAGGAAAATGCATCAACACAACTCATTGATGGCCAAATACCTACGTTGATGCATTTTACTATATATGACGCAAAATGAAATACAACTAACTGGGTTACCTCTGTACATATGAATTATATACAAAGTATACATAAAAATATACATATTGCATAAAACTGATTTACATCAATACAAAAATTATAAATTGAGAAACTCT
This sequence comes from Cherax destructor, assembly GCA_009830355.1. Lineage (NCBI taxonomy): Eukaryota > Metazoa > Arthropoda > Malacostraca > Decapoda > Parastacidae > Cherax > Cherax destructor. The sequence continues at coordinate 220,830 of WNWK01000287.1, read as the reverse complement.
CTCTTTAAACTGCATTAGTGTCCATTATCACACATCTCAGCTTTCAAAAATGAAATATTCACTTCATAAAAAAATTATAAACAGTCTCCAGACACAGTGCAAAAAATTATTGTACATATAAATTATTACAAATAGAAAATTACATTATCAACACTGCGTCTCACAGCAATGTGCAGTAAAACTGGCTACACAAAACACACCTCTGGTAGAAATTCGAGAGCACGGGAGTGAAAATTACCAGACTTCAAAACTTGGGTAGTTAGTCACATATAAATTTTGTCGGTGGGACTATGGCCTTGTAGTAACACTGGGGTGATCACCGTTGACCCCCTCAAAGGTGGGCCTGCTAGGCCTTCCCCTACACTGTCATTCCAAGGAACCTTGGAGTCACCCCACATTGGTGATCCAAAAAAACAGATGGATCCTGGAGAAACACACCCCACAAAACACACAGGATTACTATTCATGACCCTTAAATGGTGAGGCATCACCGCCAGCACTTAAATCACTACCTTTGGTCCAACAGTTCCTACACCAACATAACACAGGTGAGGCATCACCGCCAGCACCTAAAATGTTAGCATACCTTACCTAGGAATGTAGACTGACGTGACTACCACCAAACACACACACTCACACACTTGGTAAATCTGATACCCCCCTCCCACACCAGCTCACAGAGCTTCAATCCACTAGGTGGTCAGAACATAAGAAGGAACACTGCAGCAGGCCTACTGGCCCATGCGAGGCAAGTCTAATTCTCCCACCGACTTAAGCCAATGCCTTGACCTAGTCACGTCAATCACATTCACTTAAGGGAGGAGCACAGCATCTGACCTAGTAGCACAAGCTAGTCAGGTCCAACACACACTCACTCATGTATTTATCCAACCTATTTTTAAAACTACACAATGTCTTAGCTTCTATGACGGTACTCGGGAGTTTGTTCCACTCATCCACAACTCTGTTATCAAACCAGTGATTTCCTATATCCTTCCTGAATCTGAATTTTTCCAATTTAAAACCATTGCTGCGAGTCCTTTCAATCCTACATATTTTTAGCACGCTATTTACATGCCGTCTACTCACACACTGCAAAACTATTAAAACATTTATAAACAGGGAGGCTCCATGACCCCATACCCTCCTGCCGGCCTCTTAGCGTAAAGGCAAAACATTATCATCTTTACTCTCCACTACACAGGCACCTGCAAGCACTCGGGCCTTAAAAGAAATATGTATCATGAGAGTAAATACAAAAACTATTTAAACAACCTTGGGCTTAAACTTTCCCAAAATCACCCCCTTCCCCCGTTACTTACACAACCACAAAACCATGACGTCTTATGACTTCTTGCTCCAGCCGCCGCCCTTCCAGTACTGCCACCTACACACCTCTCCAAGCTCCTCTCCTGTCCTGGCTACTCTTCAGGACTAATGCGCGTCTGGTTTCAGAACAAAACCCGTAAACTGACATAAATGGAGAGTTTTTTATACATATATTTTCTACAATACCCTGCATAATAGTGTGTGTGTGTATGTGTGTGTGTGTGTGTTCCGTTTGTGTCGTTGTGTGTGTTCTGCTTATTCGGCAAAGAACACCTTTGCCGATTAGGCCGAATTCGCCAGTTGGGCATAATCGGCTAATCGCGACCCACTATGTGAATTTCTATTGCTCTGTAAACTACATTAGCAGAGCATCTCCCTCGGTTCTACATTCACATGCAGAGTGGCTTAATATACAGTTTGGCCATGAAAATTCCACGGTAGTTGTCATTGTTAAGTCTTTGGGGTTGGCATAAGAATAAGGGGTAGGAAGGAGGCTCCATCAGAGTTGAGAGCACAAAGAGTGTGTGTGTGTGTGTGTACTCACCTAATTGTGGTTGCAGGGGTCGAGACTCAGTGTGTGTGTGTGTGTGTGTGTGTGTGTGTGTGTGTGTATTTGCAGGGATTACTCTCTCCAAGCCTCAGGGAATCAATCATACCTATTATTAAAACTACATAATGTGCCTGCCTCTTTCACTTCATTTTGTCAATCCATTTTCTGGCCGCTGAGGCCAAAAAAATACTGCTGACATCTGTACATTTATGTCTTTGAGTTTTAACTGGGTCCCTCGTGCACCCGCTTACCTTCCCTCGAAAAGGATTAAAATTTGTATATTTACCATATGATAATTTTTTTTTTAGGTCTGAGTAGCAGCCTTATAATGCTTTTTCATTTTTTTTTTTTGGGGGGCGGGGGTAAAGAGGGAAGGTTGCGTGCAGCTTCTCATGTGTGTGCATGTTCGTGCAAGTGCTGGGACCACTTAGTCATGACTTTAAACAAGTGAACATTCTTAAATAGTAGCTGCTTTCTACACAGCTAAGAACCACCTCTCAATGCCCTCTAGTGTGTGCCACTAAGTATGTTTGAGTGCACTCTCTCTTTACTCTCACAAAAAAAAAATAATTTCCTCTGGTGATGATGGAGCACTCGCTATAAAACATTAAAGTAATGACGGAGGCCGATAACGTTCTCTTGCCTTTGACGGGTGTTGCTGTTAGGCAGGTGTATATATGTACACACACATATATATATATATATATATATATATATATATATATATATATATATATATATATATATATATATATATATATATATATATATATGCAAGCAAGACAACCACTATGAAAAATAGAGGAATTCCATGCTTTCGTGACTACTCACATTATCAAATAACTTCATAGTTCCTTGATAATGTGAGTAGTCGAAAGCTTGAATTCTCTATTTTTCATAGTGGTTGTCTTGCTTATTTTGATATCACCTGTTTACTGTGATCTTTTGCATATATATATATATATATCTATATATATATATATATATATATATATATATATATATATATATATATATATATATATATATATATATATATATATATATATAAAATTATTTTATTATTATTTTTATTAACACATCGGCCGTTTCCCATCAAGGCAGGGTGGGCCGAAAAAGAAAAACTTTCATCATCATTCACTCCATCACTGTCTTGCCAGAGGCATGCTTACACTACAGTTATAAAACTGCAACATTTAACATCCCTCCTTCAGAGTGCAGACACTGTACTTCCCATCTCCAGGACTCAAGTCCGGCCTGCCGGTTTCCCTGAATCCCTTCATAAATGTTACTTTGCTCACACTCCAACAGCACGCCAAGTATTAAAAACCATTTGTCTCCATTCACTCCTGTCAAATACGCTCATGCTTGCTTGCTGGAAGTCCAAGCCCCTCGCACACAAAACCTCCTTTGCCCCCTCACTCCAACCTTTCCTAGGCCGACCCCTACCCCGCCTTCCTTCCACTGCAGATTTATACACTCTCGAAGTCATTCTACTTTGTTCCATTCTCTCTACATGTCCAAACCACCTCAACAACCCCTCCTCAGCCCTCTGGATAATAGTCTTGGTAATCCCGCACCTCCTCCTAATTTCCACACTACGAGTTCGCTGCATTATATTCACACCACACATTGATCTCAGACATGACATCTCCACTGCCTCCACCCTTATATATATATATATATATATATATATATATATATATAAGAGCTCCGGGGATAACCTCGAGTTTTCCCTGAGGTACGTTTATTGTCTTCTCTGAGGATGAGGATCCCCAGTATAGTTCTGGAGGTGGTACCTCCCTATATGTAATATATATATATATATATATATATATATATATATATATATATATATATATATATATATATATATGTATATATATGTGTGTGTGTGTGTGTATGGGGGAGTATTTTATAAATTCAAAGCAATGTAGTCTAGAATCCCATAAGAGAAAGCTTATGATACTATGGTAGAGACAGTAGGGTCACAGACGGTTGCCTCTGACGGAAACATGAATAGAAGTTCTTTTTACCGGATTCTTCCTATTGAAAGCCTCGTCCATGGTTGTAACTATACTTATTAAACTTGAGTAAGTATAACAACAATCGATCCTAGATAAAAAAAGCAAAGCTCTTACTTTAATTCCTAACATCATGAGTAAATTCTCTGGGAAGATGTACTAAGCGATACAACATTCAGTGTCTATATTCCGTCGTTCTGACTATGTCCCCGTCACTTCACTCTGTTCTACCACCCGTAGCCATGTACTGCCCAGATTCGTTGCGCCCTCTTACCCTGACCGATATTATCCCTCTCCATTCTGACCTGCCCTGCACCGCCCTGCTATGATCCACCCTACCCTTCACATCCCTGCCTATACACACCCCTCCCGGTTCCAGATTTAAAATTACTGCAGACTTTCACTTCAAAATTGTAAATATATTTGAAAACTTCATAAAAAATGTTACTGTGCACTTCAACAAAGATATAAACATTTCTTGACATTTTCTACTCAGTTTTACTGAAAAAAAAATCAAGTTTTTTTTTTATTGTCATTTTTCTGAAATGAGATAGCAGATATTCGTTAGAGGAAATAAGTTAGAGGAACGAGAACGAGTAATGATGAACGCGTTAAACTGGAATTTAAAATGATGAACATAACCGTGTGGAGGCGGCTGCTGATGCAGATTGATTGGTAATATTTGGAATTCATAGATTTTTTTTCTCTTTCTCTCCCTCTGCAAAAGAATTATTTCAGCTTCCACGAGAGGCATCGGAAAATCCGTGTATTTCTTGTATGCCAGAAATCTGATAAAGAATCGTCACTCTTTTGGAAACGTAAAAACGTCTGCAGTTATCGAGGCTGCCTAGGAACCTGAATGAGTAACTGAGGGAAATATTCTGTATTTATCTTATTTCTTAATATCTTTATATATATATATATATATATATATATATATATAATATATATATATATATATATATATATATATAATTATAACCACGAACGAGTGGTATTGAATCAATAACAACACTGCGACTAGCCGAGGATTCGAAACCATGTTGTTTTGGCCAGCCCCATGTTGAGCGAAAATCACACATGACCCTCTGACCACAGGACCACGCAATCCTACAAGAATCACGCACCAAGCAGAGCTAGGTGTTTTACCGTGATCCGTGGATATACGGTGGTGTGGGTGCCTCGGCTAGTCGCAATGTTGATATTGATTCAATTCCACTCGTTCAATATTATAAAATACTGCTCGTGTCGGCTAGTACTCCAAACGGGGAGTAGAATGAAATTAGCTCAGAGGCACCCACACCACCGTGTGTCCTTGGATCATGGTAAAACACCTAGCTATGCTGGGTGTGTGATTCTTGTAGGATTGCGTGGTCCTGTGGGTTAGAGCATCATGTGTGATTTTCGCTCACCATGGGGCTGGCCAATACTACTTGGGAAGAATTTCATGATACATTAGATAAATCTTAATTCTTGGGTAGAGTTTCAGGTGCGCTTCACAAAGTCGGCTGCCGTCACGCTAATGTGAGGTGCGGTCTTTGTTATGTGATTGTGAGGTGCAGTCACAAAATTAAATTGCGCTTGTTGTAATAAGGTTAGGTAGGTTTTCAAAGTTTCTCTTGGTACAAAATTATAAATTTTTACATTAACATAAATGAAAAAAATATATCTTTAAACGTATAAGAGAAATTTTTAGAAAGGACTTAATTTTAGAAGAGTTATTGCTAATTGACCAGTTTTACCTAATCGGCACGACATATATATATATATATATATTAATATATATATATATATATATATATATATATATATATATATATATATATATATATATATATATATATATATATATATATATATATATATATATATATATGATATATATAAGATGGGGTCCACCTCTGGTACAAATTGTGGGATATATATATATATATATATATATATGTCGTGCCGATTAGGTAAAACTGGTCAATTAGCAAGAACTCATCTAAAATTAAGTCCTTTCTAAAATTTTCTCTTATACGTTTAAAGATATATTTTGTCATTTATGTTAATGTAAGAATTTATAATTTTGTACCAAGAGAAACTTTGAAAACCTACCTAACCTTATTACAACAATCAATTTAATTTAGCCTAACCCAACTAAATATATTTTAGATACGTTAACATTAATTTAATAATAAACAAACACAATGAAATATATTTTTTTCGTTATGTTCAGAATGATTTTGGCGAAATTATTACATATACAAATTTTCACTTGTCTTATATGGCAAGGTGGGCGTGTATTTAAGCCAAAATCGCAAGTTTTACCTAATCGGCACGACATATATATATATATATATATATATATATATATATATATATATATATATATATATATATATATATATATATATATATATATATGTCGTGCCGATTAGGTAAAACTGGTCAATTAGCAAGAACTCATCTAAAATTAAGTCCTTTCTAAAATTTTCTCTTATACGTTTAAAGATATATTTTTCATTTATGTTAATGTAAGAATTTATAATTTTGTACCAAGAGAAACTTTGAAAACCTACCTAACCTTATTACAACAAGCGCAATTTAATTTAGCCTAACCCAAATAAATATATTTTAGATACGTTAACATTAATTTAATAATAAACAAACACAATGAAATATATTTTTTCGTTATGTTCAGAATGGTTTTGGCGAAATTATTGCATACACAAATTTTCACTTGTCTTATATGGCAAGGTGAGCGTTGCTATTTAAGCCAAAATCGCAAGTTTTACCTAATCGGCACGACATATATATATATATACTATATATATATATATATATATATATTTTTATATAAGATGGGGTCCACCTCTAGTGCAAATTGTGGACATATATATATATATATATATATATATATATATATATATATATATATATATATATATATATATATATATATATGTCCGATTAGGTAAAACTGGTCAATTAGCAAGAACTCATCTAAAATTAAGTCCTTTGTAAAATTTTCTCTTATACGTTTAAAGATATATTTTTTTCATTTATGTTAATGTAAGAATTTTTAATTTTGTACCATGAGAAACTTTAAAAACCTACCTAACCTTATTACAACAAGCGCAATTTAATTTAGTCTAACCCAACTAAATATATTTTAGATACGTTAACATTAATTTAATAATAAACAAACACAATGAAATATATTTTTTTCGTTATGTTCAGAATGATTTTGACGAAATTATTGCATACACAAATTTTCGCTTGTCTTATATGGCAAGGTGAGCGTTGCTATTTAAGCCAAAATCGCAAGTTTTACCTAATCGGCACGACATATATTTATATATATATATATGTCGTGCCCTCCCCAGCAGCTGCAATATAGCTTTACTAAATGTAGACGGTGGCGGGGGCAAAGTAGACTGCAGTAGTGGGGGGTTTCTGCCTCTGTGTCTGTCTGTCTCTCTGTCTGTCTCTCTCTCTCTCCCTCCCTCCATGAGGCTGTCCAAAGATATATATATATAAAAGAACAACTGTCATATAGAATAGCTGTTATAGAGTAAAAGCGTTAATTATCATCAAATCCATATATATATATATATATATATATATATATATATATATATATATATATATATATATATATATATGTCGTGCCGATTAGGTAAAACTGGTCAATTAGCAAGAACTCATTTAAAATTAAGTCCTTTCTAAAATTTTCTCTTATACGTTTAAAGATATACTTTTTTCATTTATGATAATGTAAAAATTTATAATTTTGCACCAAGAGAAACTTTGAAAACCTACCTAACCTTATTACAACAAGCGCAATTTAATTTAGCCTAACCCAACTAAATATATTTTAGATACGTTAACAATAATTTAATAATAAACAAACACAATGAAATATTTTTTTCGTTAGGTTCAGAATGATTTTGGCGAAATTATTGCATACACAAATTTTCGCTTGTCTTATATGGCAAGAGGAGCGTTGCTATTTAAGCCAAAATCGCAAGTTTTACCTAATCGGCACGACATATATATATATATATATATATATATATATATATATATATATGTCGTGCCGATTAGGTAAAACTGGTCAATTAGTAAGAACTCATCTAAAATTAAGTTCTTTCTAAAATTTTCTCTTATACGTTTAAAGATATATGTTTTTCATTTATGCTAATGTAATAATTTATAATTTTGTACCAAGAGAAACTTTGAAAACCTACCTAACCTTATTATAACAAGCGCAATTTATATATATATATATATATATATATATATACATATATATATATATATATATATATATATATATATATATATATATATATATATATATATATATATATGGATTTGATGATAATTAACGCTTTTACTCTATAACAGCTATTCTATATGACAGTTGTTCTTTTATATATATATATCTTTGGACAGCCTCATGGAGGGAGGGAGAGAGAGAGAGAGAGACAGACAGACAGACAGACACAGAGGCAGAAACCCCCCACTACTGCAGTCTACTTTGCCCCCGCCACCGTCTACATTTAGTAAAGCTATATTGCAGCTGCTGGGGAGGGAAGGTTAGGGGGCGCCACTTTGACAAGAATCCATAAATTTTTGTAATGAATAACGATAACGGAGTGTTGAGCATGATGGATGAGAATCTTCCTGTTGATGCTGGTCCCCCAAGTCTCTCCAGGTTTTGTGATGGTGTAGGCTCGTAGGGAAACAGTGTCACATGTATGCTCCTGGACTTAGTTATATGTCGTTGCAGGGATCGAGCCTCAGTTCTTGGCTCCTCCTCTCAAATCTTCGCTTACCAGATTCAATTCCTATTGCCTCGTGGGAACTATTATATTTGTGTGTGTGTGTGTGTGTGTGTGTGTGTGTGTGTGTGTGTGTGTGTGTGTGTGTGTGTGTGTGTGTGTACTCACCTATTTGTGGTTGCAGGTTTCAATTCATAGCTCCTGGCCCCGCCTCTTCACTGGTCGCTACTAGGTCCTCTCTCTCTCTGCTCCATGAGCATTATCATACCACGCCTTAAAACTATGTATGGTTCCTGCCTCCACTACGTCGCTTGCCAGACTATTCCACTTCCTGACAACTCTGACTAAAGAAATACTTCCTAACATCCCTTTGACTCATCTGAGTTTTCAATTTCCAATTGTGACCCCTTGTTGCTGTGTCCCATCTCTGGAACATCCTGTCTCGGTCCACCTTGTCAATTCCTCGCAGTATTTTGTATGTTGTTATCATGTCTTCCCTGACCCACCTGTCCTCCAGTGTCGTCAGGCCGATTTCCCTTAACCTTTCTTTGTAGGACATTCCCCTGTGTGTGTGTGTGTGTGTGTGTGTGTGTGTTAGTTAGTTACCATTTTGTCCTAGGCACATGTCGATTAGACACTAGGCCTGTTGTATATATGTGCGTGTGTGTGTGTGTGTGTGTGTGTACGAAACACTTCGAAATGTTTCGGCCCCGCCGGGAATTGAACCCAGGCCCTCCGTGCGTGAAGCAAGAGAGCTAGCCACCATGCCATCGGGGCATGGTGTCTAGCGCTGTGTGTGTGTGTGCATGTGCGTGCGTGCGTGCGTGCGTGCGTGCGTGTGTGTGTGTGTGTGTGTTAGTTACCAGTTACCCTTTTGTCCTAGGCACATGTCGATTAGACACTAGGCTTGTTGTATGTATGTATGTGTGTGTGTGTGTGTGTGTGTGTGTGTGTGTGTGTTCGTGCGTGCGTGAACTCATCTATATGTGATTGCAGGGGTCGAGTTTTAGCTCCTTGCCCCGCCTCTTCGCTGGTCGCTAATTGGCTCAATCTCTGCTGGCTTCGGGAGACTTAGCGTATCTCTTCTTAATTAAAGCTATGTATGGTTCCTGCCTCTACCACTTCATTCCCACGTCGTTCCACTTCCTGATTACTCTAAGATTGAAGAAATATTTTCTTGCTTCATGTTGCGATGAAATACGATGGTGTGGTTGCCGCAGAGCTAATTTCATTCAACTCCCAGTTTGGTGTACTAGCTTCCACAAGCAGTATATATATTATTGTAGTATTGTGGAGGGTAGTACACCAAACGGGGAGTAGAAAAAAATTAACTCTGAGGCACCCACACCATCGTATGTCCTCGGATCACGGTACAACACCTAGCTCTGCTGGGTGCGTGATTCTTGTAAGATTGTATGGACCCCTGGGTTAGAGCGTCGTGAGGCGGGCTAAAACAACAGGTGTTCGATCCCCTGGCTAGTCGTAGTGTTTACATATATACATATTTGGCTAGTGGACCAAAGGCTGCAAACCTTATTTAAGGAAATGGATCTTAGGGTGAATATCATATTGAGCACATATGAGGCGCACATTAACTAAATAACTGCTGCAACTTATGGGCACCTGGCAAACCTAAGAATAGCGTTTCAACACTTGAGTAAGGAGTCATTCAAGACGATGTACACCTTGTACGTCAGGAATACATTGGAATATGCAGCACCAGTGTGCAACCAACATCTGATCAAGCACGTCAAGAAATTAGAGAAAGTGCAGAAGTCTGCAACAAGACTAGTCCAAGAGCTATGCGGCATGTCCTACGAGGAGAGGTTAATGGAAATCAACCTGACAACTCTGGAGCACAGGGGAAACATACTGTAGAATAATATGTCGTGCCGAATAGGTAAAACTTGCTAATTTAGCTCTTCTTGCCGAATAAGTCAAGCGAAAATTCGTGTATGCAATAATTTCGCAAAAATCATTCTACGTTTGTTTATTATTAAATTATTGTAAACTTATCTAAAATATATTTAGTTGGATTAGGCTAAATTAAATTGCGCTTGTTATAATAAGTTTAGGTGAGTTTTCTAAGGTTGTTTTGGTACAAAATTATTAATTTTTACATTAAAATTTTAGAAAGGACTTTGTTTTACACGAGTTCTTGTTAATTGACCAGTTTTACCTATTCGGCACGACATTATATATATATATATATATATATATATATATATATATATATATATATATATATATATATATATATGCAAAAGATCACAGTAAACAGGTGTTATCAAAATATGCAAGACAACCACTATGAAAAAATAGAAGAATTCCAAGCGCTTTCGTGACTACTCACATTATCTTTTCTGCAATTTTGCAAGCTCCTGATGATGTGTTGAGTGCAACACGAAAGGCCTAGAGCTATCATTCTACTCCCCGTGGTAGTTTTGCGTCTTGTATCGCTTGGTTTGCGATATTTGCTTAATATATATATATATATATATATATATATATATATATATATATATATATATATATATATATATATATATATATATATATATATATGTCGTGCCGATTAGGTAAAACTTGGATTTTGGCTTAAATAGCAACGCTCATCTTGCCATAAAAGACAAGTGAAAATTTGTGTATGCAATAATTTCGCCAAAATCATTCTGAACATAACGAAAAATATATTTCATTGTGTTTGTTTATTATTAAATTAATATTAACGTATCTAAAATATATTTAGTTGGGTTAGGCTAAATTAAATTGCGCTTGTTGTAATAAGGTTAGGTAGGTTTTCAAAGTTTCTCTTGGTACAAAATTATAAATTCTTACATTAACATAAATGGAAAAATATATCTTTAAACGTATAAGAGAAAATTTTAGAAAGGACTTAATTTTAGATGAGTTCTTGCAAATTGACCACGGCACGACATATATATATATATATATATATATATATATATATATATGTCGTGCCGATTAGGTAAAACTGGTCAATTAGCAAGAACTCATCTAAAATTAAGTCCTTTCTAAAATTTTCTCTATACGTTTAAAGATATATTTTTTCATTTATGTTAATGTAAGAATTTATAATTTTGTACCAAGAGAAACTTGAAAACCTACCTAACCTTATTATAACAAGCGCAATTTAATTTAGCCTAACCAACTAAATATATTTTAGATACGTTAACATTAATTTAATAATAAACAAACACAATGAAATATATTTTTTCGTTATGTTCAGAATGATTTTGGAGAAATTATTGCATACACAAATTTTCACTTGTCTTATATGGCAAGGTGAGCGTTGCTATTTAAGCCAAAATCGCAAGTTTTACCTAATCGGCACGACATATATATATATATATATATATATATATATATATATATATATATATATATATATATGAAGAACTGGCCTACAAACAGTCAAGCTGGGACGGCCCCATCGCTGAAAAGATACTTGCCAATATGCTTAGGGCCGTAACATCAGACAGGGAAACTGCCCGTCTCCTAGCTGTGAGTGCACATCACTCTGGGGACTTCCTTCAAACAGTTCAAATTTCGGCCATGGGAACACGCCTGGACCCTAAGACCCTTCGTATTGCAGTGGCTCTGCGCCTTGCTGCCCCAATTCACACGGAATATACGTGTATTTGCAGCGATGCGTAAGCCGACCAATATGGTCTACATGGTCTTAACTGTTCTAAAACCAAGGGTTGGCATGCAAGACACAATGAGGTCAACGACATCATAAAGAGAACCCTTGCTACAGCTGAATGCCCAGCCGAGAGAGAGCCTCGATCACTAGCAGCCAACAACGCCCACAACCCAGCAAACCGCCCCGACGGGATCACCATCTATCCTTGGAAGAATGGCAAGCTCTTAGCATGGGATTATACCTGTGTGTCGACACTGGCTGACACCTACATCCATCACAGTGTCGGGCGACAAAGAGGAGCTGCTGACCACAGAGATGAGTACAAGAACGGCAAGTACAGGGACATAAGCCAACAGTATCAATTTGTCCCAGTGGGATCAGAGACCTTAGGAGCATGGGGAAAAAATGCAACACGTTTCCTTAAAGAACTGGGTTCCAGACTCATCGACACCACCAGGGACCCAAGGGCAGCCCCGTTCATGTTCCAGCGTCTCAGCGTGGCCATCCAGAGGGGAAACGCATGCTGCATACTTGGTTCGCGTCCGGCTTCGGAGGAGATGGAGGAGATTCATAATCTTTGATATATTGTACCATTTTATTCATGTTCATGTTTTCCATTTATATATATATATATATATATATATATATATATATATATATATATATATATATATATATATATATATATATATATATATATATAATAAATATGCTGAACTGTACATTATACTAAAAAAATCAAGTTAAATAATGCTCTCACGGGGCTCGATACTGAGCCCTTTTTAAGACACGCGTCAGTAAGCACGTGTCCTGACGAACCTTACCTAACCTAACCTTTTCCTCTGCTTTTCCTGGATGAATAACAGGAATTGTCTCTGTATAAATAATTCTTCAATGTCTTCTTTAAAGACGTGTAAATACAGGAGTAAATATTGCCAAGGTTTTGAATTGTCTTATTATTGAAAATGGTTAGATTAACAAGTTTAAAATCTCTCGACTGGATGAGGGAACATTTAAGGCTGATACTCACCTGTACAATAAGAGTCAATATAACTTTAATTTCCAATATATGGATTGAAGTAGACTCTCGCTTATATACGCACATAGATACACGTCTTTGTTTATGTATACAGAGATCTGAATTAAATTCTCATTGATATACTGCCAATCTGTGAAGACTAAGTCACAATACCGTGGCTGGAGTAGTTCAGAAATTACAGACACTTTTGAGAGGAAACGCTATACAACGTTTCAGTCCTATGTGGATCAAGTGTCAACTGAGGAGGAGAATAGGAAGGAAACCAGAAGATAAGTCAGATGAAAAGGTGAGAGAGGAGACGATAATTGAATAATAGTGGTAAGTAAATTCAGAAAAGACATTACATCTCATGAGAATGGAGGTGCTTGGTTATCTCGATTCTCATCCATCACACCTTCCTCAGGGGGATTTCAAAGGAAGATGCAGGAGGTGAGAAAGTCAGAAGGAATAGGAAGAAAAGAAAATTCAAGAAGCTTGCCTTTAGGACAGAATAAGAGAGGTAAATCTTAAATCTTCAAGGCTGTGGAGATAACGTAGACAGATATTAAGAGTTTTTAATGACGCAGACAGATACAGATTATTTCATAGAGTTGAGGAAGTAGTATAAACTGAATAGTAAACTGAAACAGAAGGATATTGGATTGAATGTCTTTAGTGTCTGCGTTGGTAGCAAGTGAAAGAAAAGTAGTGGAAACAATTTCCATTTGAGAATTCAAATATTAAGCAGCACAAATTTAATAAGTGGAGGTTTACTCTTGCGATAACAAATAAACAAAGACTCAAAGTAGGCGAGTGTGCACAGGTGTACATCCAGATTTCTGACTTATCCATATATTCTCACAAGGAAACAATTTTTAAGACTTACGACGGGGACAGATTATATTGGAAAGTTTCAGTAGTTTCAGTTAGTATCACCTAAATCTAGGGTGCTTTAAGCTTCTTTACCTTTGAAGTATTTCATTTACCAGGTAACACTGGAGAGCGTCATTAACATTTTTTGGATTGTTTTATGTAGCTTCATCTATGAAGGTCTCTGAAACGTTTCCTTTAATAATTGCTGCATGCGAGTAGGTCTCTGAAACGTTTCCTTTAATAATTGTTGCATGCAAGTAGGTCTCTGAAACGTTTCCTTTAATAATTGTTGCATGCGAGTAGTATCCCTCCTCACCTAACATATTAAAACCTAAAGTACTGTAGCAGGAGAGCTCCCCTTACACTAGTTGCCTGGATAGGGCTTCGGTCAGCAAATGTTCCATCTGGCAGGGAGGGAAGGCAGGGAGCGCTATTTGCATTTATTTACCGAAGTCTTCAGTCAGCAGTCGTCTTGGAATAAGAAAATCGGCATTTCGTGATCGACCTGCTGCACCAGAATTCCCTCATTTTCTTGCTTCGCTTCTCTGAATTCGAAAACATTTTCCACCTTCCCCAATTGGCGTTCAATATTCTATCCACCTGAGATCTGCGTTCACATACATTCCTATTTCACGTTCTAGTCAGCGATCATTGCCTCTTCGTATATGGTTTCTTCATTCTGTGAACGCCAGCCTTGGAGCGCGCTTCTGCTGCTAGCAGCACAGGTATAAAATCTAGACCATACGTATTTCGGTTGCTGCGTATTCCGAGAATGGCATCCCCGTATTACATGGCTCCACTTCCCTGTGTCAAAGTGCACACGATTGGAATATTACAGAGTGCGGCATAAGTTGACAAAGCAGTTAAATGTTAGTGGTGAAGATCTGAAGGGAATGCAAAGAGGTATTCATAAGTCATCACATGGAAACTAATATCCAAATTTCTTCAATGGAAATAATAACGTAGGACATACACAGACCAAGTCTAATTTAAATCGTTCAGAGGGACAAAGAGATCAGTATCCCAAAATATTCACGCGCATTAAGCTAGAAGCCGCTCAAAGGTTGTGTGATCAAATAATCAGCAATTAAGTATTGAAACTAATCATCTGATACACCCAGAAATTATCTCATGAAAGCAGGCCAATTTCTTAGAAAAAGAGACACCCTCACCAACATGAAGGCAAAAATAATGCAATAATGTATAATAATTCTAAACCATTTCGAGATTAAAAGTGGCTAAATGGCACCTACATACTCCATTAAATATACCAAATTTCTTATAAGTAGAAAACACGAGTGTTGAAAATTTGAAGTCGATCAGAGAGCTTTTCTCTAATTATTGCACGGAATCCAAGTTTAGGAGTGACTTATGCAGTGGTGGGCACAGGGCACCCACGTATGCAAACAGGCTCATGAATCTTCTTCAAAATACATTGCACCAGTGTTGAAAATTTGAAGCCGATCAATTAATGCGTTCTTGAGTAATAAATGATTTTTTTTAGAAAGTTTACCAGTGTTTCCGAGTGTTCTGAGAATAGGAAAGTCTCCTCTCGTTAGTCTCCCCTCGTTATATGTACTTAAAAACACCATAAAAAAACTATTTTCTTTTCTTTTTTCTTATTTACATTCTAATTAAAATTCTTTACAATCTTGAAAGAAAACATATTTGATTTAGATTTTTTAAATTCAATATGATATAACTGGCATAAAATCAAAACAAAAATACTTCCAATTAATACATACCAGTATTTAGAGTTTGAAGCCTATCAGAAGAGGCATTTTTTAATTATTCATGGGGCTTCTGGCATTTTCCTGACTAAGGTACTTAAACTGGTGTAAGCAAACAAAAGCTCCTTTGGAGCGACCCAAAAACAAAGTTGTCACATCGTGGTTTCAACAAAAAAGTAATTTGCGCTGGTGAAGGAAGTCCAGCAGCTCCTTCGACAAGTCCTCGTTCGCCTCCATCTTTACTCCGATGGCTTCAAGACGAGTGAATAATAATAATAATCTTTACTTCTACAAGTACAAGGTATACAGTCGTAGCTGACATCTGTGACATTCTACTATAAAAGAAGGCCGCTTGTTTTGCAGAGTATTTCGGGAAAATTAGGTCATTTTGTGCCAGGATGCGACCCACACCAGTCGACTAACATCCAGGTACCTATTTTACTGATGGATGAACATTGGACAGCAGGTATCTTAAGGAAACACGTTCTAATGCTTCCAACTGTACCGGGGATCGACCCCCGGACCTCAGCGTGTGAGCCGAGTGCGCTAGCAATCGAGCTACTGGACACCCTGTGTTCCATGCGAGTCAATCAGCTCAAGAGTTGGTGAAGCCTCGAACCTCCGAGAGAAAAGCCCCCTACTTAGTTGTGTTTAGAAATAAAAAAAAGAACTCAGGTTTCCAACCAATACGAGGCCAAGTACTGGAATCCGTATGAGTATTGGAAAACTGTAGCACCGACAAGTGCGATGCTTTATCGTAGAGTGCGACTTTAATATGACACGCCACATGAGAAACTGTACCAGAGAGAACTGGGCCAATGGGTCGCTGCATCAAGGAATTATTCCTACCCAATATTCCGCTCCCATGAGCTTGTTTACATTCCAGCGAATTTGTACATGTAAAGATGATCTAAGAAGTTATAAATATAACGCAGTGACTTGCAAGAGGACGACACCCAGATCAAGGTGCCAAGAGCTACAGATATGATAAACTCGCAGTAGTTTCCAAACTCTTTAATCCTGAGGCTCCCTTGATGTGGGTAAAAAAGTTGAAGGCCTCCAAGATATAAAATTGTTAATAGTGTCTTAGTAATTTCAGTATGTTACTAAAAGACTTAATGATATATAAGTACATATTTCTATTAGAATGTATGTTAGTTATATAATGCGGCTTTTAATTTAAATTTATATGTACAGTTCAGCAATTAAACCATTATCAATATATTATTTTCGCATAACTGTGTAGAATGATGAGCAGTTAAATACACTTTGTTATATAAGGTTATCTTATTTTGTTTATAATAATAAATAAATTCTGAATTAATGTTCGTAAAATAACAAATGATAAAAATGATAAAGTAAAGATTTTGAATGGAAAATTATATGAAGGCGAACTGAAAGAAAACAGAATTTATGGAAATGGGGAGAATAAGAAAAGCAAATAGAAGATTGTTAATTTAAGGAAAGGGATACCTTGTCATGTCTTTGTATAACATTTTCATGTCAGCTGTAATATTTTAGATCGAAAATCCCAGGTCTATCCTATCACACATACGCACACACACACGCACAATAGCACACACACACACACACACACATACATATATATATATATATATATATATATATATATATATATATATATATATATATATATATATATATATATATATATAAATATATATATATATATATATATATATATATATATATATATATATATATATATATATATATAATAATATATATATATATATATATATGTGTGTGTGTGTGTGTGTGTGTGTGTGTGTGTGTGTGTGTGTGTGTGTGTGTTAGTTACCATTTTGTCCTAGGCACATGTCGATTAGACACTAGGCCTGTTGTGTGTGTGTGTGTGTGTGTGTGTGTGTGTGTGTGTGTGTGTGTGTGTGTGTAACGAAACACTTCGAAATGTTTCGGCCCCGCCGGGAATTGAACCCGGGCCCTCCGTGCGTGAAGCAAGAGCGCTAGCCACCATGCCATCGGGGCGTGTGTGTGTGTGTGTGTGTGTGTGCGTGTGTATGTGTGCGTGTGTGTATAAAAAAATTACAATAAAACTTACGCGTGCGTGTGCTAACGTGTCTGCATTCAAATATAGGCAATTAATTATTTGTTTTAAGGCCCTTGTCTGATTCCTTCTTGAAGACAGATAGTGGCTAATTACTGCTTTCGTTTATATATAGTATAAAAAGAAAACAAGAAAAGACTTGGACCCATTATTCTTAGTTTTCTTTTATTATACTGTTTACAACTCTGCTTTTTAAGTAGAGATGGGGAGGGAAGGAGAATTTTGCAGCATCTACGATGTATCTTGTGAACTCGGTCTCATTCTGCACCGTTCATTTTCTTACGCGTTCCTTGGCATTAGTTTATAAATGTTCCGGTCACAGACCGGGCGGCGGGGGCGTTGACCCCGCACATTTTGAAGAATTACGGGACACTACATAGACAGAAATACCTGGCTACAGGAGTTATTGTATGTATGAGACTTAAACTGGGACATAACAATACCTACCTCAACAAAAGCGTAATTTATGAACTAAGATGTATCAAGCCAAGACACAATAGCGTGGAGAATATATAAGTTGGGAATCCTTGGCAAGTTCGCAATGACATTCCCGAAGAATTATTGACGCAGAAGTTCAGAACAAACAATTCTTGTGAGTTTGGCCGAGCGTCCCGCCTCCCGTTCCAATAACATTGGAACTCTAGCAGTATACAAAGTCTTCAACGGAATGCAAACAGGAGACCCACACACACTCTTCGACTTTCCAAAGAAGCATTATTCCAGTTAAAATACTAAAAAAAAAAAATATTACCTGACACACACAAAAAAATACCAACTGATTCATTTTTGTGATTAAATAATGTCCAAGTAAACATTTAATTTGATATATTAAATAGAATGTTCTAATAAAATTAGATTAAAGAAAAAAAGTTGATTTTGTCCTTTATCTGTCTTTGGATGTTTGCAGAACATTACATTTTCTTGTTTTTTACAAATTGATAAGCTGTACATATTGTTTTCAACTCAAGAAAGTATTTTAAAATACACAAAGACTAAAGAAAAAAACAGAAACATAAATACACGAAGGTACACACAAACACACACACACAGTCAATAAAACTTACCAACCATTGCTTCCGTATAACAGGGGAGAAATCTGCTACAGCGGCAGAACCATTGTAGTCGTGGACACTTGCCCGCAGCATCCACCGGAACACCCGATGTGAAGATTGGAAGTAAACAGCAAAAAAATCTCTTTGTTAGTGGGAACATGAGAGAAGGGAGAGGGAGCGAAGAGAAGAGGTATAGAGAGCGAAGCAACAATGAATATGGAGCAGATATGAAAGAGGGAGAGAGAGAGAGAGAAAGAGAAAGAGAAACAGAGGGAGAGAGAGAGAGAATGAGAGGGAGAAAGAGAGAGAAACAGAGGAAATGAGTAGAATGTATTGGAAGAAAGAGTCAACAAAGAAGGAAAGGGAGGAGCTGCAGACTGTGAGTAACAGATTAGCGCGATAGAGTAAATACGAGAAAATTGGGAGGAGAATAATTCAAAGAGAATAGGTTAGACACAGAGGAAAATGATGGAGAAAGATAGGGAAATTAAAAAATAAAAGAATGATGACTGGGGAAGGAAGGGATGACTGAGGGTGTTCATATGTTCATAATTTCTATATTTAATAATTTGCAGGAACATATATTTTAATAAAGTGCTTTCTGACTCCTGGCCTGCCTTTTTCTGCTTCTTTCTTTGTTTAGCCGTAAGGCCACTGAAAGCCTGTCTTTCTTTATCCCTCCATTTTGTCCCTCACATTCTATGTTTTCCTCTCTCCTCCCACCCCTCCTATCCATTTTTTCTTCCTCTTCTTCATAACTCCGCTTTTTTCTTCTTAATTCTTCGCTCCCTCTTCTTCCTCGAGATCCTTCTGTAAGTTTTCTTCTATCTGCCTTTCCCATGTACTCCCTAATCATCGTACTTTATATATGTTTTTTTTTCTTGCTGGTCCTTAATCATGTCACTGTGATGAGTAACATCTATTATGCTGGATTATTCAGAATCCGAGTAATATCCAGCGTTAATCCAGAGTCTCGTGTCGCTCTTGTCCCATTCTGTATCTAATTCCTCGCTGAAGGAGTCAATTAAACGTCTGTGAACTGCTGGAGGAGGCGGTATGGTTTCTGCTGCTCTTTAGGGAAGAGAGTATCTTCACACCTGTGAAATGTAGCTAATCACCCCTTCTGATTACTTCACATATCCCAGACACTGTATGGACCCTTACTGTGATAATAAGTATTCCCCACTTTATAATTTTTTTTATATTACTGTTATGATTTCTGACTGGGTTGATTTTAAATTCTGAAAGGTAGGATTAATGCATGAGAATTGGACAGCAATCCTTTCTCATAATCGCAATATATTAATCAAATATGATCTGAGGAAGGAATTGTTTTTTTCTTATTCACTGGATCAAGAGAACTGGTTGATATAAAGGTGGTTAAAAAAAGGAAGGATCTGAATCGGCCTCACATAAAGTGAAGGATGTTTTGGTACTCTAAGATCAGGTGAACTAATGGGACACAGTCGATTCTTTCGTGGTCAGTAAGGGAAATATATTTGGGCCGGAATAACCACAAGAGACAATAAAAATTCAAAACACGGTTCAAGACTCTCACATGAAACTAGGCGAATACAACTAAATAAGTATACACAAATAATCGTACACATAAAACCACATACGCAAACATTTCTTTAATAATAAATAAGAATCCATGATGAGTTAGGTAATCCCTAATCATTTCTTCATCATTTCTTCCTCTATTGTTTTTGCCGCTTTTATTTTCCAATCAATATTAAGTATTTTTTTTCCAATGGCATAATGAGGAGTCAGAGTTTCCTGAAGAAGTGAATGAGGCGCCACTTCTTACTCAAGTGTAAGGGTGAAACATGTCCTCTCAAAAGAGGTCTCGCCCTCAGCGAATTCCACACTTCAGATCAGCTCCTTTTGACAGGCAATATCTGGAGACGCATCGACGGGAGAAGGAATGTCGATGATGCTGAAAATATTGAGAGAGAGAGAGAGAGAGAGAGAGAGAGAGAGAGAGAGAGAGAGAGAGAGAGAGAGAGAGAGAGAGAGAGAGAGAGAGAGAGAGAGAGAGAGAGAGAGAGAGAGAGAGAGAGAGAGAGAGAGAGAGAGAGAGAGAGAGAGAAAGAAATATGTGCAAGAAGTCAAATAGGAGTGCATTAATAGACAGAGAGGAAAAGGGAAGGAAGAAAAGATCAAATTATTAGTGGATAAATAAGTGATGGATGGAGAAAAGGAAAAAAAAACGAAATTTTATGGCTTGCTTTTATTTTGTTACATAAATCTGGTTGGTGTGTGAAGTGTACCATTGCCCTGGAAGTGGGACGGAATTTTTCTCAATAAAGAATCAGCAGAAATGTCAGCATAACAAAAGCATTGTTATTAATACTCTGCCATTCCACAAATTTTATTGTTGTCTAAATTTTTGTTCCCCATCATGTGTCTGGCGGCGTCACTTCCCGTAACCAGCGATGACAGCGCCGTCACACCAATTTATTATGCGAGTTTCCTTCTGTGAAAATTTTCTCTCCAGTGGATGTTTGGATTTGGTGCCAACTACGTGTGATAGCAAGCTGGTATGGTGTTCGAAAATTTAACCTCCTCCCTCCCCTCGCCCCCTTCATATTTCTCACTAGGGGGTGCTGCCTTCTCATTGCCGAGATCATCCGACTCGCATTATCAAAGTCCCGGGTTCGATTCTTTAGCATATCGCCAAGTTCTTTAAACCCTGCCTGTATAACAGTAAAAAAATCTTTTTGAAACGAATTTTCGTAGGTAAGAAAACACTCCATTCATCTCTAAGTAAATTCCAGTACTTGCTGGAAGTATTTCAGGTTTAGGTGAAAGCTATCTGTGTACTTACTGAAGTTTATTAAATAAAATCACTCTATCATGTGCTCCACCAGCTTTGTCAGTGTAAGTCGTTGTGGGCGAAACACCTCACAAATAAAGATACCCCGGTATTGCATGTGTCTTATTCAACATAAAAATGGGAATGTTGAAATGGGTAGTGGGTTGGCCCGCCTCCTCCCCGGATATTGGAAAACTTACATTGGAGTCGCTTTTTTGTCGCCCGAATTTATATAAAAAGTTGGTCATTGTATACCTATCCCCGGAGGTTCATAGACGGAATATTGATGCTGGCGAGCTTTGGGGCGTCTCTCTGGATGCTGTGAAGCACCAGTATTTTTCCTTCTTCATGCTCTAGAAACCCTCGAAAACGAGATGATGATTTCTCGTGATACCTTCCGATGGAGGTAGTAGTTCATGGCGCTAAAATACATGTTTGTTTTGACGTTCAAAGGAAAATGGGAGAAGCAGATAAATTCCTGCTTCATTGATGTAAAAATGAGCGAAGACGTATCTATTATCATGCTTTAAATGTAGTTTGAAGCTCTCCTCAGTTTAAAATGGAGCATTGATTTTCATTAGTTTAAAACAGGTGATATCACACTATGCAGAATAACCATTGTGAAAAAAATGGTGAAATTCCAAGCGCTTTCGTGATTTCTCACATTATCAAGGAACTATAAAAATAAAAGATTAACGCGAAGGCATATAAGAAAGAGACTACACCTCGCGGCCACCTCAACAATACCTGACTATTTATGATGATGTAGGTAGGTTGTCAAGGATCCGTGTAACACAGCTTATATTCTACCCAAAAAAAAAAAATTGTCTAATGTATCTTAAATTCTTCCCAAATTTTATTAATTATAAGTGAATCCAATTTGTTTAACCAAAAAGCAATATTCATATTATTTTCAAAACTATTTTTAATGAGACTTGATTCTATTTTATTCCTCTCGACCATGGATTTATTAGATTCAACTTTCTCAGCATTTTGAAAATCAATTGGATGGTTAAAATCTCTTCCCTTCAAAAAGCTGGACAAAGTTGTATCTAGTAAGTCCATGGTCGACACTAATATAATAGAATCAAGTCTCATTAAAAATAGTTTTGAAAATAATATGAATATTGCTTTTTGGTTATACAAATTGGACATTTATAATTAATAAAATTTGGGAAGAATTTAAGATACCTTAGACAAATAAATTTTTTTAGTAGAATATAAGCTGTGTTTAACGGATTCTTGACTACCTACCTACATCATCATAAAAAGTCAGGTGTTGTCGAGGTGGCCGCGAGGTGTAGTCTCGTCCTTATATGCCTTCCTGTTAATCTATTATTTTTATAGTTCTTTGATAATGTGAGAAATCACGAATGCGCTTCGAATTTCACTATTTTGTTCACATTGGTTATTCTGTATATATATATATATATATATATATATATATATATATATATATATATATATATATATATATATATATATATATATATATCAACACGTCGGAATTTTCCCACCGAGGCAGGGTGGCCACCGAGGCAGGGTGGCCACCGAGGCAGGGTGGCCACCGAGGCGGAGGGGCCAAAAGTAAAAACGATAGTTTCTCCTTTTACATTTAGTAATATATACAGGAGAAGAGGTTACTAGCCCCTTGCTCCCGGCATTTTAGTCGCCTCTTACTACAGGCATGGCTTACGGAGGAAGAATTCTGTTCCACTTCCCCATGGAGATAAGAGGAAATAAGAACAAGAACTAGTAAGAAAATAGAAGAAAACCCAGAGGGGTGTGTATATATATGCTTGTACATGAATGTGTAGTGTGACCTAAGTGTAAGTAGAAGTAGGAAAATGTACCTGAAATCTTGCACATTTGAGACAGAAAAAAGACACCAGCAATCCTACCATCATGTAAAACAATTACAGGCTTTCGTTTTACACTCACTTGGCAGAATGGTAGTACCTCCCTGGGGTGTATATATATATATATATATATATATATATATATATATATATATATATATATATATATATATATATATATATATATATATCTTATTCTCTATTTCTCTCTTCTTCTCTTCTTCTTCTTCTTCTTCTCTCTTCTCTCTCTTCTTCTTCTCTCTCTCTCTCTCTGGAGGTAGACAGTTCTGGTCTATCTGGAGAGTGAAAGAGAGAGAGAGAGAGAGAGAGAGAGAGAGAGAGAGAGAGAGAGAGAGAGAGAGAGAGAGAGAGAGAGAGAGAGAGAGAGAGAGAGAGAGAGAGAGAGAGAGAGAGAGAGAGAGAGAGACAGAGAGTTCTGGTTTGTGTGGGGAGGGAGTTCTATCCAGCACCATTATGGAGGAGGGAGTTGTGCTGAGCACCAGTCTGGGGGAGTCAATTATAAACAGCACGAGAGTTGGAGACGCAATTTTACCCAGCACCAGTGTGGGCACGGGAGTTATGTCGAGCACCAGTGTGGGTACGGGAGTTATGTCGAGCACCAGTGTGGGTACGGGAGTTATGTCGAGCACCAGTGTGGGTACGGGAGTTATGTCGAGCACCAGTGTGGGGAGGGATGAATGGTGTCTATTCACCTTCTCTTTTCCTGAGCTAATTTCCCTCCCAGGTAAATGGAGGAAGGAGCAGTGAGGGGAAGATCTCTTTTGTGTGTCTGGTAATGTGACCTTGACCTCCTGCTTTGTTCCTCGATCTTCCACTTATGTCACTACTGCTATATAATATAGTAATGGCTTAGGGAGAGAGGAAAATTTAGATACCTCTTATATATATATATATATATATATATATATATATATATATATATATATATATATATATATACATGTCGTGCCGAATAGGTAAAACTTTCTATTTTGGATTAAATAGCAACAACGCTCTTCTTGCCGAATAAGGCAAGTGAAAATTCGCAAAAAATCATCCTGAACCTTACGAAAAAAATATTCTATTTCAATGTGTTTCTTTATTATTAAATTATTGTAAACGTATCTAAAATATATTTAGTTGGATTAGGCCTAATTAAATTACGCTTGTTATATTAAGGTTAGGTAAGTTTTCTAAGGTTCTTTTGGTACAAAATTATTAATTTTTACGGTCCAAGTCGGATCGAAACATCGTCGTAAGCTCCTCTCTTCCATGTGCAGGTTGTGTGTGTATTGTTCCAGTCACGGTATTGTGCCTTTTTAGTTATTTCTTCAAACGTAGAGAAAATTATAAGAAGGGCTTAATTTTAAAAGACTTCTTTCTAATTGACTAGTTTTACCTATTCATTACGACATATATATATATATATATATATATATATATATATATATATATATATATATATATATATATATATATATATATATATATATATATATATATATATATATATATATATATATATATATATATATATATATATATATATATATATATATATATATATATATATATATATATGTCGTGCCGATTAGGTAAAACTGGTCAATTAGCAAGAACTCATTTAAAATTATATCCTTTCTAAAATTTTCTCTTATACGTTTAAAGATATATTTTTTCATTTATGTTAATGTGAGAATTTATAATTTTGTATCAAGAGAAACTTTGAAAACCTACCTAACCTTATTACAACAAGCGCAATTTAATTTAGCCTAACCCAACTAAATATATTTTAGATACGTTAACATTAATTTAATAATAAACAAACACATTGAAATATATTTTTTCGTTATGTTCAGAATGATTTTGGCGAAATTATTGCATACACAAATTTTCACTTGTCTTATATCGCAAGGTGAGCGTTGCTATTTAAGCCAAAATCGCAAGTTTTACCTAATCGGCACGACATATATATATATATATATATATATATATATATATATATATATATATATATATATATATATATATATATATATATATATATATATATATATATATATATATATATATATATATATATATATATATATATATATATATATATATATATATATATATATATATATATATATTTTTTTTTTATATTAACACATCGGCCGATTCCCACCAAGGCAGGGTGGCCCGAAAAGAAAAACTTTCATCATCATTCACTCCATCACTGTCTTGCCAGAAGGGTGCTTTACACTACAGTTATAAAACTGCAACATTAACACCCTCCTTCAGAGTGCCGGCACTGTACTTCCCATCTCCAGAACTCAAGTCCGGCCTGCCGGTTTCCTGAATCCCTTCATAAATGTTACTTTGCTCACACTCCAACAGCACGTCAAGTATTAAAAACCATATGCCTCCATTCACTCCTATCAAATACGCTCACACATGCTTGCTGGAAGTCCAAGCCCTCGCACACAAAACTTCCTTTACCCCTCCCTCCAACCTTTCCTAGGCCGACCCCTACCCCGCCTTCCCTCCACTACAGATTTATACACTCTCGAAGTCACTCTGTCTCGTTCCATTCTCTCTACATGTCCAAACCACCTCAACAACCCCTCCTCAGCTCTCTGGACAATCGTTTTGGTGATCCCGCACCTCCTCCTAATTTCCAAACTCCGAATTCTCTGCATTATATTCACACCACACATTGACCTCAGACATGACATCTCCACTGCCTCCAGCCTTCTCCTCGTTGCAACATTCATCACCCATGCTTCACACCCATATAAGAGCGTTAGTATAACTATACTCTCATACATTCCCTCTTACTTCCATGGACAAGGTTATTTGTCTCCACAGACTCCGAAGTGCTCCACTCACCCTTTTCCTCTCATCAATTCTATGATTCACCTCATCCTTCATAGACCCATCCGCCGACATGTCCACTCCCAAATATCTGAATACATTCACCTCCTCCATACTCTCTCCCTCCAATCTGATATCCAATCTTTCGTCACCTATTCTTTTGTTATCCTCATCACCTTACTCTTTCCTATATTCACTTTCAATTTTCTTCTTTACACACCCTACCAAATTCATCCACCAACCTCTGCAGCTTCTCTTCAGAATCTCCCAAAGCACAGTGTCATCAGCAAAAAGCAACTGTGACAACTCCCACTTTGTATTTGCTTCTTTATCTTTTAGCCCAACACCTCTTGCCAAGACCCTCGCATTCACTTCTCTTACAACACCATCTATAAATATATTGAACAACCACGGTGACATCACACATCCTTGTCTAAGGCCCACTTTTACTGGGAAATAGTCCCTTTCCCCTCCTACACACTCTAACCTGAGCCTCACTATCCTCATAAAAACTCTTCACTGCTTTCAGTAACCTTCCTCCTATTCCATACACCTGCAATATATATATATATATATATATGATATATATATATATATATATATATATATATATATATATATATATATATATATATATATATATATATATATATATATATATATACTACATATATGTACCTATGTCTTACATATATTTGAGAGGGTTCGTTTGCAGGTTTTCTGTTGTTTATTTTTTTTAATATCTCAATCCTCATAAAAGCCAGTGCTATAAAAGTCTATTACAGACTTCGTCACACACAGGAGCAGGTGCTAAACTATACTAGGTTCCATAATGTTAATGTAAGAGGGGCGGCATTTTTTTTCCCTTTATATTGAGAAGCAAATCAATTTAAAGCTGTTTACATTCTGATTTCTAATATAAAATTTTCTAACCCATAATGAAATAGCTAACCGGGGGGCAATTTTCTTTTTGCACTATGTTCATTGGCTCGACATTTCAAAGTCTTTTTTATACTTGGCTTCAAAAACGTACGTAGTTATAATTTTGATATTTGGGAAAGACGTACAACATCTTCATAGAATATTTATCATATGGTAATTGAGCGTTAAGATTACTAATCCGCGACCATCTTCGCCAATCATATTCTGGAATGTGATATAATATTGAAGAAGTTGTTCGAGTACGAGTCCTGAAGACGGTGATGAATTTATTATCGAAACATTGTGTGATCGTTCAATAAATCATCTGTGAATATGTTCTTAGTCTTTTTTCATCCGCAAAAATTATAATTCTTCAAGCTCAATTATTTTCTCGTATATATTTATATGTATACTCTCAGCTCAGAGTTTGTTGAACTTCTTGTTGAAAAGATTAAATACATCAAAACTACAGTATCTTATAAGAGTATTAATAACCTTTTTATTTTTTCATCTGCATTTGGGGAAACTATTTTCCAATTAAGTTTTTAATTTTTCAATATTCAGAATTAAAAAAGTTTTTAAAAGATAGGAAGGAAAGA
Source organism: Cherax destructor (assembly GCA_009830355.1). Classification (NCBI taxonomy): domain Eukaryota; kingdom Metazoa; phylum Arthropoda; class Malacostraca; order Decapoda; family Parastacidae; genus Cherax; species Cherax destructor. Next base: position 192,670 of record WNWK01000287.1, on the reverse strand, counting down.
CAGCGGCACACTTTTAATCTTCTTAATTGTTTTTCTAATTGCTCTCTTAATCGCCTTAATTGTTTTCTTAACGATTCCTTGGTTTAAGAGTTCCCATAATACATAAACAGGATAATCGTCCTGTTGAAGTTTTTTGCATATTTCATCCTGCCTTAATTACGGCAGTACATGAAGAATATCCTCATCAATTGCATAATTTGATTTTGTTGCATGATACACATAGTTACCATTATTTGCTGTTAATGGCTCAGGTTGATAAGATGTTTGTACACTGTGGCCTAGTGGATACGGTGATGGTCTTGTGTGTAGAAGGTGAAGAGATAGGTCTCCCTTCCTGTCTACCTCTTAATGATTCCAGGGGTCATCGCCCCTGCAGTTCGGTCCAAGATCAATCCTGGTTGATAACCTGATCAATCAGACAACTGATACTAAATCCTGAGCTACACGTCGAAGCATGTCTCTGCCACACACCCTGCACACAAGGTATCACATTCCGGCTGATCAGAAACTCCTTTTCAATGAGGGAAATCTGTACCTTCCGGTGTTCCAACATCATTTCATTCATGATATTATAAAAATATAATTTCCTGTAATGACTCTATTTTCTGTTTACATTCCACTTTGACATTAAAACTGGCAAGAGTTTCATTAGAATATCTTGCTCTGCTGATATATTAAATAAGGCTAGAAGAGATAAACCAAGCAAAAACACATTTTTTTTGGGTCGTTGACGACCGCAGATGGATAATGATGTTGGTGTTGACAGTTGTTGGTGATAATGGCTGTTGGTGATGGGGGTGATGAGGATCGTGGTTGGTGATAGTGGTTGTGGTGATGATAGTGGTTGGCGATGGCGGTTGTGGTCATCCATCGTGCCGGGATGCAACCATTATCGCCTATGTTAGACATTGCACATTCTGGTCGAGTGAAGAATTGTTGTTGTCAGTGAAGATAAATGAGTCTGCAAGGAGAATGAGTTTCAAAAAGAATTTTTGCCTCGGGATCAACAGCTGCAGAGTTTTACAATATTTCCAGGAACATTTTGGTTGTAAAGTACACAAATCAGACAAAATGTTAGAGAAATTAATAGAACATTTACAGACTGTCGATTAAATTACACACAGCCAGAATGATTCGTATGAGTGAAATCTTCAAGGCGAGCACCTCGATGCAGGAGAAAGGCTCTTGTTTCAAGGCAAAGAATTAACTCTTCCCTTCCTTGGATTAAAATTGATATGTCCGGGTTCGATTCCCGGCGAGTGTAGTAACATTGGGCGTGGTTCCTTACACCGATTTTCTCTGTTCACCATCTCACCCATCAGTAAAATGCGTACCTGGGTGTTATTCGACTGGTGTGGGTCAAAAACCTGGGACAGTATATATATATATATATATATATAGTCCTATTTCTCAAGCTATGACCAAGAGAGGTTAAGCGTTTCCCCAAGACATTGAAATAATAATAATAATAATTGGGAGGAGAAGGTGCGGGGTTGCTAAAAGTATTATCCAGAGGGCTGAGGAGAGATTGAGTTGGTTTGGACATTTTGAGAGGATGAAACGAAAAAGAATGACTAAATAAATTGTATAAATTTAGAGGAAGAAAGGCGGGCTAGGGGTCGGCCTAGGAAAGGTTGGAGGGAGGGGGTAAAGGAGGTTTTGCGTGAGAGGGCTTGGACTTCCAGCAAGCTTGCGTGAGAGTGTTAGAGCGAGTGGAGACAAATGTTTTTTATGATGACGTGCTGTTGGAGTTTGAGCTAAATAACATTTATGAAGGGATTCAGAGGAAACCGGCAGGCCGGGCTTGAATCCTGGAGGTGGAAAGTGCAGTGCCTACACTGTGCTCTGAAGGAGAGGTGTTGATATGTTGCAATTATTTAACTGTAATGTAGGCACGTCTCTGGGAAGACAGTGTTGGAGTGAATGATGAGTACACAGATGGGTGTGTATCTCTTAGCATTCATTTTAGTCCCTGGTAGTGAACAGATGAAATACAGCCTTTATTAATAACCCTCGTTTTGTTGAAAGACATTAAGCTATTTAATGAATGAATAATAATAATAATAATAATAATAATAATAATAATAATAATAATAATAATAATAATAATAATAATAATAATAATAATAATAATAATTATAATAATAATAATAATAAATAATAATTAATCAGTAATAATAATAAAATGGTGTGATTAGAACACAGTTACGTTAATAAGTGTGCCCAAACAGAACTAGTAGAGTTGGTATAGTTAGGTCACACATATGCTTTGATTAACGGATATGAGCTTGCATCCTCGATAAATGTGTTTCTGATATTTGTGGATGGCCATAATTTATAAAAAAATTGGGGGATGAAATTTGGATGACGTTTTTCTCCACCTTTGGACCATTATCATATCTTAATGATTGGTTGGTTGTCTCTTTTGAAGCTTAAAAGTCATTCGATATGTATAAATAAGGTTTACTTGGCTATCTAGCGCAAGCTTTTACTTTCCGTGGATTGTATGTGGGGAGAATTTTACAGTTACTGAGCCATGCGACATGGGTGATAATTAGGGTGAATTGATATAATTCTTGTGATCATTTCACTTCCCTATAGGAAGCGTAGAGGCTTTCATGATAATTACCTGATTTTCAGAGAAACCACTAAGGATAATACAATTTGTTCACATTTTGCGTTGTGTTGAAAACGTTCAAGGCTTCCATGATGCCAGCATTGAAATACTATTTAGTAATATATATATATATATATATATATATATATATATATATATGTATATATATGTATATATATATATATGTGTATATATATATATATATATATTTTTTATTTTTTTATTAACACATCGGCCGATTCCCACCAAGGCAGGGTGGCCCGAAAAAGAAAAACTTTCATCATCATTCACTCCATCACTGTCTTGCCAGAAGGGTGCTTTACACTACAGTTATAAAACTGCAACATTTACACCCTCCTTCAGAGTGCCGGCACTGTACTTCCCATCTCCAGAACTCAAGTCCGGCCTGCCGGTTTCCTGAATCCCTTCATAAATGTTACTTTGCTCACACTCCAACAGCACGTCAAGTATTAAAACCATATGCCTCCATTCACTCCTATCAAATACGCTCACACATGCTTGCTGGAAATCCAAGCCCCTCGCACACAAAACTTCCTTTACCCCCTCCCTCCAACCTTTCCTAGGCCGACCCCTACCCCGCCTTCCCTCCACTACAGATTTATACACTCTCGAAGTCACTCTGTCTCGTTCCATTCTCTCTACATGTCCAAACCACCTCAACAACCCCTCCTCAGCTCTCTGGACAATCGTTTTGGTAATCCCGCACCTCCTCCTAATTTCCAAACTCCGAATTCTCTGCATTATATTCACACCACACATTGACCTTAGACAAGGATGTGTGATGTCACCGTGGTTGTTCAATATATTTATAGATGGGGTTGTAAGAGAAGTGAATGCGAGGGTCTTGGCAAGAGGTGTTGGGCTAAAAGATAAAGAAGCAAATAGAAAGTGGGAGTTGTCACAGTTGCTTTTTGCTGATGACACTGTGCTTTTGGGAGATTCTGAAGAGAAGCTGCAGAGGTTGGTGGATGAATTTGGTAGGGTGTGTAAAAGAAGAAAATTGAAAGTGAATATAGGAAAGAGTAAGGTGATGAGGATAACAAAAAGAATAGGTGACGAAAGATTGGATATCAGATTGGAGGGAGAGAGTATGGAGGAGGTGAATGTATTCAGATATTTGGGAGTGGACATGTCGGCGGATGGGTCTATGAAGGATGAGGTGAATCATAGAATTGATGAGGGGAAAAGGGTGAGTGGAGCACTTCGGAGTCTGTGGAGACAAAGAACCTTGTCCATGGAAGTAAAGAGGGGAATGTATGAGAGTATAGTTATACCAACGCTCTTATATGGGTGTGAAGCATGGGTGATGAATGTTGCAACGAGGAGAAGGCTGGAGGCAGTGGAGATGTCATGTCTGAGGTCAATGTGTGGTGTGAATATATATATATATATATATATATATATATATATATATATATATATATATATATATCGTGCCGAATAGGTAAAACTGGCTATTTTGGATTAAATAGAAACGCACTTCTTGACGAATAAGGCAAGCGAAAATTTATGTATGCAATAATTTCGCAAAAATCATTCTGAACCTAACAAAAGAAATATATTTCAATGTGTTTGTTTAGTAATATAATTATTGTAAACTTATTTAAAATATATTTAGTTGGATTAGGGTAAATTAAATTGCGCTTGTTATAATAAGGTTAGGTAAGTTTTCTAAGGTCCTTTTGGTACAAAATTATTAATTTTTACATTAACATAAATGAAAAAATATATCTTTAAACGTATAAGAGAAAATTTTAGAAAGGTCTTAATTTTATTTGAGTTCTTGCTAATTGACCAGTTTTACAAATACGGCACGATATATATATATATATATATATATATATATATATATATATATATATATATATATATATATATATATATATATATATATATATATATATATAGTCGTGCCGATTAGGTAAGTTCAGTTCAGTTCAGACTCTCAGGTAAGGACCCACTAGGGGCGAGGGGAAAGTGGGGACAGAAGAAGAATAGCCGGTGAGAGGAAGAGCTGAAGTAGAAGAGAAAGAGTCAGGACTAAACCCAACAGTCTAACTATTAGGTAAAACTTGCGATTTTGGCTTAAATAGCAACGCTCACCTTGCCATATAAGACAAGTGAAAATTTGTGTATGCAATAATTTCGCCAAAATCATTTTGAACATAACGAAAAAAATATATTTCATTGTGTTTGTTTATTATTAAATTAATGTTAACGTATCTAAAATATATTTAGTTGGGTTAGGCTAAATTAAATTGCGTTTGTTGTAATAAGGTTAGGTAGGTTTTCAAAGTTTCTCTTGGTACAAAATTATAAATTCTTACATTAACATAATTGAAAAAAATATATATTTAAACGTATAAGAGAAAATTTTAGAAATGACTTAATTGTAGATGAGTTCTTGCTAATTGACCAGTTTTACCTAATCGGCACGACATATATATATATATATATATATATATATATATATATATGTCGTGCCGATTAGGTAAAACTGGTCAATTAGCAAGAACTCATCTAAAATTAAGTCCTTTCTAAAATTTTCTTATACGTTTAAAGATATATTTTTTCATTTATGTTAATGTAAGAATTTATAATTTTGTACCAAGAGAAACTTGAAACCTACTAACCTTATTACAACAAGCGTAATTTAATTTAGCCTAACCCAAATAAATATATTTTAGATACGTTAACATTAATTTTATAATAAACAAACACAATGAAATATATTTTTCGTTATGTTCAGAATGATTTTGGCGAAATTATTGCATACACAAATTTTCACTTGTCTTATATGGCAAGGTGAGCGTTGCTATTAAGCCAAAATCGCAAGTTTACCTAATCGGCACGACATATATATATATATATATATATATATATATATATATATATATATATATATATATATATATATATATATATATTGCTCTCCCAGGTCATCATCTTCCTCAGGATATCACTTTCTTCTCTCAGGTCATCCCTTTCCTTCCCCAGGTTAACACTTTCCCTCCCAGGTTAACACTTTCACTTGCAGGTCATCACTCTCCCTCACCACAGGTAATTACAATTTCTCCTCAGGTCATCACTCTACCTACCAGATGTTCACTCCTTCCTAGGACATCACTCTCCCTCCCCAGTTCATTACTCTTCCTTCCCAAATCATTACGGTACTTCCCTCAGATCATTACTCACTGTTTCATGCCATCACTATCTCTCCCCAGGTACTCACTTTCATTCCCTCTGGTCACCACTTTCCCTCTCAGGTTATCACTCTCCCTACCAGGTGATCACTTTTCATTCCCGAACATCACTCTCCTTCCCCAGATCATCACTCTCCCTTCCCAGGTAATTACTCTCCCTCCCCCAGGTCATCGCTCTCCCTCTCAGGTCATAAGTCTTCCTAGTAGATTTTTTCTTCATGTTGTCCATTGCTCAGTTAGAACATTTACATTACTTCCGCCTCCCACATTTTATTGGTCCTCGAAAGGGAAGAACATCAGATTAATGGTTAAAGAACACGCCTTTAGTTAATGGCATCAGTTTACTGTAGTTTGTGAACTCTTTTTATACTTGAATTTTTGTGATCCTTTGCCAAGCTGAAAAAATATTGCAATTTACATAGGGCATACAAACGAAAACGGTAACAGAGGATTGCATACATTTTTTTCCTTTGATAGTCTGTGGATTGGAACGATGTATTTTTCTAATATCTTTTCATATGTATATCGAGTATCACTTTCAATTACCATTGGCTGTGTAATTCTTATATTTACCACTCGATTGCCTTGAGCAGAAAAATATTTTGTTTAGAATTATGTAGATCATTGTTGTATGTTTGATAAGGCACTATTTGTGTCTGTGTTTCCTAAGACGTACATCTTATATGGGTATCGTGATCGTCGGTCGGAGATGCGTAAGCCATGTGCGTCGCAAGAGGCGACTAAAATGCCAGGAGCAAGGGGCTAGTAACCCCTTCTCCTGTATATATTACTAAATGTAAAAGGAGAAAATTTCGTTTTTCCTTTTGGGCCAACACGCTTCTGTGGGAAACGGCCGACGTGTTGAATGAAAGAAATATATATAAGTGAGCACTGTAGTCCTGTCACTATAGTCCTAGCACTATGGTCCTGGCACTTTCGTCCTGGGATTGTAATTCTGTCACTGTAGTCATAGCACTATTGTTCAGGCACTGTGGTTGTGGCTACTGTGTGACGCAATTTAGGGGTTAATCATCGTGTTGACTTTTAAATTAAATTACCAACGAAGATTTAAATTGTTTCCCTCTACTCATTATAAAAATATTAATAATGAATGAATAAAACACTATATACGGCCTTTTAATTAAATTCTCGCAGTATGCAGTACGAATTAATTAGTTTTCCCTGCAATTTCATCAAATTATGTTTTAGAAGATATTTTATATATTACAGATAAAATATAAGCACTCGGGATTCTCTGTCGTAGTTGTATTTTCAAGAAAACAAAGGCAATGGGGAACTAAACTTGACGTTAAATACAAACATTGTACAGTTCAGTACACTATTTTATTTATTTAAGAAATAAGTGTAAATCTAAATGTTTATTATGAATGCATATAGTATATATATATATATATCGTGCTAAATAGGTAAAACTGGTCAATTAGCAAGAACTCATTTAAAAGTAAGTCCTTTCTAAAATTTTCTCTTATAAGTTTAAAGGTATATTTCTTCATTTTTGTTAAAGAAAAAATTAATAATTTTGTACCAAAAGAACCTTAGAAAACTTACCTAACCTTAATATAACAAGGGCAATTTAATTTAGCCTATTCCAACTAAATATATTAAGTTTACAATATATTTATTGAAATATATTTTTTCGTTAGGCTCAGAATGATTTTGCGAAATTATTGCATACACAAATTTTCGCTTGCCTTATACGGCAAGAAGAGCGTTGCAATTTAAGCCAAAATCGCAAGTTTTCCTATTCGGCACGACATATATATATATATATATAGTATAGGGGTCCACCTCTAGTGCAAATTGTGGGACCCATAGCCTCGGAGAAGTGGATAAAAAGGCATCAAGGAAGAATATTTGGATTTCTTCCTGAAGCCGTTTGAATATTCCACTTCTCCTACCACCCCATCCTATATACACACATACATACATATAAATGCTTTATTAATAGACAGAATACATTTATAAAACACACAAACATGAACATGAATACAATGGTACAATATGTCAAAGATTATGAATCTCCACCAGTTCCTCCGAAGCCGGACGCGAGCCGAGTATGCAGCATGCGATTCCCCTCTGGATGGCCACGCTGAGACGCTGGAACATGAACGTGGCTGCCCTTGGGTCCCTGGTGGTGTCGATGAGTCTGGAACCCAGCTCTTTAAGGAAACGTGTTGCATTTTTTCCCCACGCTCCCAAGGTCTCTGATCCCACTGGGACAAATTTATACTGTTGGCTTATGTCCCTGTACTTGCCGATCTTGTACTCCTCTCTGTGGTCAGCAGCTCCTCCCTGTAGCCCAACACTGTGATGGATGTAGGTGTCAGCCAGTGTCGACACGCAGGTATAATCCCATGCTAAGAGCTTGCCATTCTTCCAAGGATAGATGGTGATCCCGTCGGGGCGGTTTGCTGGGTTGTGGGCGTTGTTGGCTGCTAGTGATCGAGGCTCTCTCTCGGCTGGGCATCCAGCTGTAGCGAGGGTTATATATATATATATATATATATATATATATATATATATATATATATATATATATATATATATATATATACTTTTATATATATATATATATATATATATAGTATATATATATATATATATATATATATATATATATATATATATATATATATATATATATATATATATATACACACATATACATATTCGTATTGACATGAAACCTAATTGTTTTTTTTCCATTCAAAATATGCTAACATTTCATTTAAATTCGCATTAAACAAAAGCAATATAATTAAGAATAACTTTTTTTTAGATCTGAATTGTAATGGATTTGAATTTTAATCATTATCGCTCGCTCATTTTACTCTAAATTGAAAAAGGGTCTAAAAATAATCTACAGTTATTTCACAATGCATTGACGTTTATTTTGACAGTAGCATAAATATGCATGAACATGTAAATGAGTTAATTTGCATATAAGTGCAATTTTATAATACCAAGGCCTATTAATATTCTTGATTATAATGCGACATTCAGTGCGCATTTTTATCTTTTTTTTCTTAAAGATAAACTACAAAGAATTAATAGTTATGAAAATTCAGATGACAGTAAAGAAGAAAAAGCTTTTAAAAAAGAAGACTTATTCATCAAACAGACAAATGAAATGTAAACCATTGACATAGTCAATGATAATAGAGAGAGAGGTGAGCTGTATTCAGGCTGGGTGATAAAAAGTGATACTTTCAACTACAGGTTTGACTTGAAAACAAGCGAACTAGTTGAGCACAACAGGTGTCGTCTCGGTCTCGCTATTAACAGTGGGAGGTTCGAGCTTCCGCAATCACTGAGTTGGATTAAACACACAGGTTTAACCCTTTACATTAAAAAAATTAAAAGGATTAGAGAAATGAAATAATGATAATTAAATTTCAGGTCAGAGAGGCCTACTGTCAGAATATATGCTAAAAGGTAGCATAGGGAACGGAAGGATAGGCTGACTGTATTAATCTACCTACATAAAAAATATCTTTGAAACTTTAAAAAATATTAGAAATGAAAAGAATCTGTTATAGTATATGAAGATTTTCTGCTTGAGAACCATTGGAAAATAAGAAAAATTCTCCTTTGTAAGACACTAGGTCGACAATCTAGTAACGTATCTCATCTATGTAAATCGATGCCAAAGAAGAAATGAAATGCTTACATTTGCAACAATTTAAAAAAAAAATGTACTTTTGACTGAAAACGTAGACTTGACCTTATTTAATAAATTTAGAATCATTCATTGTTGGATTTTAGGGTTAAAAATTATCCTGTGTTGGAAACAGTTGTTGTTGGGTAAGCGGAATAAATTATACAAAAGATTAAGACATTTATGGTAAATAAAAAAGAAGAAACTAAGTACAGTAATTAGCTTTACTTTTGTAATTAAAAAAATAATTAAATATTGGTAATTTCACTCACACACACACACACACACACACACACACACACACACACACACACACACACACACACACACAGACTCTGTACACCGTACACGTCAGGCCCATATTGGAGTATGCAGCACCAATATGGAACCCACACCTGGTCAAGCACGTCAAGTAATTAGAGACAATGCAAAGGTTTGCAACATGACTAGTCCCGGAGCTAAGGGATATGCCCTGACGAAACTGGAGGACAAGAAGGATGGGGACGACATCATAACATATAAAATACTGAGAGGAATCGACAAGGTGGATAGGGATAGGATGTTTCAGAGATGGGACACAGCAACCAGGTGTCACAACTGGAAGTTGAAGACTCAGATGAATCACTGAAATGTTCGGAAGTATTTCTTCAGGAAGTGGAACAATCTGGAGAGTGATGTAGTGGAGGCAGGATCCATATATAACTTTAAGAAGATACAAGATAAAGATCACGGAGCAGAGGGTGTGGACCTAGTAGTGACATACGAAGAGGCGGAGCCAGGAGCTGAGAATCGAACCCTGCAACCATAAATAGGTGAGTATACATACACACACACACTCCTCAAGGAACGTCCAGCCAAGGGTGGAGTCGCTAACGCAAACACTCATTCTTCCACACTCACACAGAGACAGCTAATGGGTTTTAAATGTCCTGTAGGTACGTGCCATGACCTTTAGATTATCACTGCAGGGAACTCTGAGGGAAGGTGTTAGTTTAACACCCCGGGAAGTAAGGAAAAAGGGGGTGGAAAACGTAAGGTTTATCACCACAAGTGGGGGTAAAGTGGCAGGATGGGTGAGAGAGAGAGAGCTAAATGTAAGGTTATCAGCGAGAGATAATGTTTAATAATAACATATTTACTGCGAAGGACGGGGTCATATTTATTTATTCATTGATTAAAGAATAGAAGAGTTAAAAAAAAATTCCATGTACAAATTGCAAAGGACTCGTGAGAGAGGATTTACCATTGCCATACCAAACTTCTGAGTGTAAAGCTCGCCAATTAACAGAATCCTTCCCGATAAAGCTAAGTGGAGCAAATATACAGATAATGTTATGCCTAATTTTCAAGAATATAGATATAAACCATTTCCTTTTTTAATTAAATAGTCTAACTCTTTCCACAAAGTTTACTGTTGAGTTTGAAGAAAATAACTCACTGCATTTTTTAGATGACTTAATAATCAAGGATAATCTATAATTTAAATTCAAAATATACAGTAGTACCAACAAACTGTTCTTATGTACACTATTATTCTTCACAACATGATAAGAGTTGAACTCTTGCTATTCTCATCCATGTTTTTGAGAGCCCTTCGTATTTGCAGCTCTGAGTTCATAGATGAAGAAATTTTGAAGATTTATGAAATAGAGAATGATCTAAACTACCAAAAATAACATTATTAATAAATCTTTTAAAACTGCGAGAAATACATTTTACAATTCAAAAAAAGACAAACACATTCAACCAATAATATGTTGGTTCTCGCTTACCACAAAAACCTTCATGATATACCTTCTTTAATAAACAATTTTAAAATCAAATTTGTGTTTAAAAATCTTGATACAGAAATAAAAAAAAACATTTAATTAAGAATTTCCCACAAAATGTTGACAGCTGTGTCTAAAACATTCCCTGAAAAAAATGCAATAAAGTATATTACGGTCAAACTTGAACTAAGATTACAACAACATTAATATAGAATTAGAACTGAACAAGAGTCTAATGCTCTGTTTATTTATGTGTGATATATAAAACCACCCAAATGATTTTCAAAGGGTCGAGAAAGTTGTATAAAGCAGGTCCATGACTGAGACAAATATAAATGAATCAATTTTCATATAAAATAGTACTGATTTTAATATGAATACAACACCTAGATCTGCTGGGTGCTTGATTCTTGTAGGATTGTGTGGTCCCGTGAGTTAGAGCGTTGTGGAATTTTCGCTCACCATGAGGTGGTCTAAAACAACACGGGTTCGATCCCCCGGCTAGTCGCAGTGTTGTTATTGATAAAATACCACTCGTTCCTGGTTACAATAGGATATATACTGCATGTGGAGGCTAGTACACCAAACGGGGAGTAGAATGAAATTAGCTCTGAGGCACCCACACCATCGTAAGTCCTTGATCATGGTACAACACCTAGCTCCGCTGGGTGCGTGATTCTTGTAGGATTGTATGGTCCCGTGGGTTAAAGCGTCGTGGAATTGTCGCTCACCATGAGGCGGGCTAAAACAACACGGGTTCGATATATACATATATATATATATATATATATATATATATATATATATATATATATATATATATATATATATATATATATATATATATATATAAATATATATATATATATATATATATATATATATAAACATTGTCTCTACGTCACAGTAGGACTCGAACCTGCCAACTCTGTATCAGAGTCCACTGTACTTTACCAAGGAGCAGACCCCAGATAAGTATGGGCGGTTAGCCTAAGCAAGGCACCCATACTTATCTGGGGTCTGCTCCTGTAAAGTACTGTGGACTCTGATACAGAGCTGGCAGTTCGAGTCCTGCTGGACGTAGATACAATGTTTGTAAATAATTTCGCCTGTTTGCGAATTGTTAAGTATATAATATATATATATATATATATATATATATATATATATATATATATATATATATATATATATATATATATATATATATATATATATATATATATATATAAACCAATTTTCATGTATTAATATACATTTTCCTTAATCATATTTCAGTTTTTGTGCGAAAATGTGATCTACTCACGTTATCCACGAGTAAATCATTTGGTATAATCATAAATATTTAGATAAACTCAATCATTTGGAAATTTTAGCATAAACGTTGTGTTTCCTGAAGATAACGTTTGTTTACCCGCTTCAGGTGACGATCAGCTGGCACGAAGGGCACGGAACTTCCCAGTTGAAGGCCGCTCGTCACGTTAGAAGCCTTTGCTAGGAAGGATTTTTAAAACAGGACTGACCTTGTTAGCAGTGGTTGATAACTTGGGATAAGTTTAGCATTTTTATAGGATTGATTTAATCTTTTCTTAGATTAATGTTTTAATGTTTTCTTGCAGTAAGAAAGGTTACTTTTGATATGTTTAATCTTCACTGGTAGAGATTCAAGCTTTGTTAAGAAACCGATTCTAAAATCACAAGCGATATTAGTAGAAAAAATTAGCGTAGTAAAATATGGATAAATTATGATGGGACTGAGTTAGTCCTTGCAAGAAATTCCATCATGGAAATAACTTAGGGTTTGGATGTGCTTCTTGTTTGTGATAGATTAACCCTTTAAAAGAACTTGTTATATCTACTTACTAGACTGCTTCACATCTCAACTCTCCATTTCCCTTAGGAAGAAGAGAAAGGTCCTCCATGGTTACTTGAGGATGACAGTAAGTTTCCATATTGACTAGAGGCAATGTCAACAATTGTTTGTGTCCAGATAATGTTTCGAAACCTTCCAGACGTGGGACCCATACCTGGGTTCTAAAGGTTTTGAGCCATGATTTTACACATGTTATGATTCAAGGGCCTTACAGGACAATAAATTCTCGATTTGTCTTTTGTATAAATGAATATTGGACATAACAGTGAAGGTACGTGAATTAAATTTATATTGAAACAATAAAGTAGGAATCACTCATTGTTAGTCCATCAAGCACTTTATTTCATTTTTTATTAACACGTCAGTCGTTTCCCACCAAGGTAGGGTGGACCGAAGAAGAAAAACTTTCATCATCATTCACTACATCACTGTCTTCCCAGAGGGGCTTTTACACTACAGTTATAAAACTGCAACATTAACATCAATCCTTCAGAGTGCAGACACTGTACTTCCCATCTCCAGGACTCAAGTCCAGTACTAGTGTGACAGATGGGGTTTGCCCAGTCACTGAGGATAATGTTATATTCAGGAAACTGGCCTAACCCAAATTAAAGCAGCACTCTCCAACCCGCGAGACTCACTCTTTGGCTACTGAGTTACTTGGTTACTTTGGTAACCACTCCCCTAACCCTACACGTTAGGAAAATCGTTAGAAGGTCAGTCTCAGCCATAAATATATTCCATTCTTAATGAGTGACTGTGCTGTGAGTGGCTATGCCTCTTTTATGTTTTGCTAACATGTTATATTCCTGAATATTCAATGGCTGCAGGAGGGTTCACTACGAACACGTTAGAGAGATTATTTTGCATGTGTTCGCGATTTTAATAATATAAATATAAACTGGGATCTGATAGGAATTGTTTTCTAGAAAATACGGATTGTATAAGTCATTTGTCTGTAATTTCTCTAGTTGTAGTGTGTGTGTGTGTGTGTGTGTCTGCGTCTGCGTGACTGTTATTCTGAATTCACGTGAGTAAATGTATTATAAAGGAAAGTAATGTGTGTTGTTATCTATTTATACTCACTTATCTGGGTGATGAATATCAGTTTCTAACCTTAACCTTGCTATCATTGTTCCTACTTTAATTAGTGTGTATGGGCTCTGATTGCACCACTTTCTTTTGCAAGCCTAGCGGGCGTTTATCCCAGGAACTATTTCCTGGAAATCTACAAATAACATATAATTTTCTTGGTAGCATTACATACTGCTTCTTTTGATATTGTTTTGTAAACACAGTACACACATCACATGACACAGTCTTTAGTTTTTAAGGGAGTTTACGGGAAATCAGGTTAAGAACTCGATCATATAATCATTAATTCTAGAAAACTGATTGTGATATGACTAAGATCTAGTCTATGACTCTGTACTTCAGAAAACGGAGGAATCTGTCTCTGTACCTCAGAAATTGGAGAAGAATGTGTCTCTGAGGCTTGGAAGTGGAGAAGTCGGGATGTGTCGTTGTGGGTTTCTTAAACTGTAACTGATCATGTATTTGTCGTTGAGTGATTCAGTTAATATATTAAAAGGTTAATGCTCCTGTTTAATTCTATATGTAAGATTAACTTCCATAAGTATTATAATCACGTAATGATCTGTGGTTACCATTGACGTTCCATTCCTGTGATTCACTAGAGCTTGGCCAATAACTTAAACAGTGTATAATTGGAAGAAAAATAGTAATATGCTAATGGCTTAAGCCCTGTTATTGTGCTCGCTTAATGAGTCTTCAGGAACAAATCCTATTACTGAGGCAATAACAGTTATTCGAAGATCTCTAGTGTTAGGTACGTTTTTGAAATATATCATGCTGAAGAATGATTACCAAGAAATTGCAATTTATAGGTACTAAGAATAGACGAGTGTGTACACGAAGAAAGGTTTCTGAAATATTAAAAAAAAACATACGGATGCTCCACCTTAAGAAATAATAACATATATAAAAAAAATTCACAGGCCGTACTTGGAAGGGGGTATTTTGAGTTTTGTTATCCCTAGATTAAAAAATATACCATGGAGACCATGAAGATTTCTTAATATAGGTTATAAAATAGCAAGAAGAATTAAATACTACAAATAAGTACAAATAAAGATAGTAAAAATACAGAAAAAAATAAAAAGTAAAATGTGTCTATCACAGAGAACAAAAGAAGAAATGACCCACTAGTTAGGTACACATATATATTTGACAGTAAGACAATAGAAACGCAGTTCTGTGGATCTAGCGAGTGAATTAAAATATATAGCATAATGATTAGTTGACTATAGTAATAATCATATAATCATCTGACTACTCGGCTGGGAAGATATTTAATAATAGAAGATATCCTGAGTATGTTAATATTTTTTATTATAAATTGCGAGGGGTGAAATGGCAGAAAGCTTATTTGCTCCTACTAAGACAGGTGTAAGTTTCAGTAATGTATATTGGGACGAATGGCAGTAACATAGAATGCTTAGGAAAGAATGCTTAGGAATAAGACTTTGGAGAACCTAACAATGAGAAGATTAAAATTGAAATGAGAGACTGTTTAAGGCAATTTTTGCTGGCTTATTAAATATAATTAAACTCGTAGAAATAGAGTGAAAATAATTGCAAGAAATAATATTGATATAAGAAGATTTTGAAGATACAGATAAGTTAATTAGATGAGAACGACTAAAGTTAAAACACTGAAAATAACAATTTAACTACTGTGTTTTAGAATAAAAAGGAATACTCAGGTAATACCAAAACGATCTAGTAGTTCTCCAAAAGAAAAAAAGTCAGCCCTAATAGAGGTGGACAAACAAAAATTGAGTGTTTTTATGACAAATTTTAAAATAAAGCAGTTTATAGAGGCAGCTATGTTGCTAAATTCTGAAAAAAAAAATGTCAAAATGGTAAAAGTATTGCTTAGTAATGAAGGAGACAGTGGAATAAAATAATAAACCGAACGATATTTATCCAATTTATCCAACTATATGTATGCATTATTATTTACAACGCCCAACCCCAGGTTGAAAAGCAAAATGCTGGCGTAATGTACACATTATTAATTCATATACAGTTTGACTGGAAATATCAGTTTCAGAAACTAATTTGTTGAGAACGTCATAATTCCCTAAATATAAACTTACTCAGAAGTGCTGTAGGGATTTATTCCAAATCTTCATATTGAAATTACTGCTTACAAAAGGAGGGAAAAATCGTAAACGGATCAAAACACAGTTATAAAAAGCAGGACTACAATAATGAGAGATAAGTCATTAATAATGGACTGAACAAAATTTTTGGACACCTTCGTATGTAAGGAGAATTACCTAAAAATATGTAAGTATATTCACGTGGGATGTTGATTAGTTGCTAAATCACATTCCTCAGGCGGATAGTGGCTCCTGTTTCGGACTTTCTACAACAGGCACCAACAGACTGAGCGACTGAACCAGTAGAGCGATGATATCTGATACTATAAGCAGGTAAGCAGGTCAGCCTTACCCATCGTTCTTTGCAACACCAAGCAGCAGGACTTGTGAATACTTTTAAAAGCTGTAACTTCAAATATGCCCAAAAAACCACGAGGAAGCTACTGTATATAATTCACTACATGGATTCAATAGTAGATATGATGAAGCTGAAAAGGGCAGCGTGTAAGTGACATCCATTAAACAAAGTATAAGAACGGGGCCCAGAAGCAAGAGTTTTATCTCAGAACTAAATTATGCGAATACACACAGACACACACCCTGTGATTGCTAGGCATGAGCGACATCAATGTCCCGTATGTCAATAAAACTGTCAACAGTGAGCAACTTATACAAGGCTTAATCCATCAATTGTCCAAAAGGTTAATAGGGAAAACAAAGCTTACCTTACAATTATTTTAACAATCACTGCAATGGCCTCGTAGGGTCAGGTTCACAGATTATCGTGTTAAGCCTCTTCTGTGTGGCTATTTTTTCTTGTTATGTAAATGAATCTCTGGGAACGTACGTGCTTTACATTGTAACTCATTGTTTTTGTCATTCTTATTTCACTTTGATAAATTTTTCGCCCAATCATGTCATTTAGAAGGAGACGGGACAAAATATTTCGTGTAAAACAATGTCCACAAAGCATCAGTGTAAATCAAAAGTAATCTAATTACTTTCTGGCTTACATTTCAAACTACTCGAAATAACGTACACGAGTGGTAACTGGCTGCAATTATTTTAGTCTTACATAATTTTAGTCGTTACATAATTATATATGAATTCTACAAATCACGTCAATGAATATTATGCCTTGTGGGTATTTAGATTTCATCAAAGGAAGTGACTTTTATCATTGCACATATAGAATATTTACAGTCTTAAACTTTGACTACTGCACAACGGAAATTTAGGGCTCCTGTTTCCGCTTTTGTCAGTTTACTAAAATCATAAATTACCTCCATTTCATGATGACTAATTCAGTGTTAACCGCTACGCTATTTCTTAAACTAAATTCTGGTTGAATGACATACAACAGAAATTTACGTTAAAAATCATTTACTGTTATGTAAATAGTTTAGAAAAAAAGCACGTTCATAAATGAGATAACTTGAGCAACATGTGGGCGTATTTATCATGGAAATCTTTCATTTATTTATGGCGAAACATTTCCATAATGACGATACCCATGTTGGTCAAGTGTTTCAATTTTCATTTACTGCGTTATCCTAAAACTAATAATGTAAGACTGTACTAAGTTCAAAGAAAAACTGTTTAGGAATCGAACCCGTGGCTCTGAGCATACTGGCGAATGGTAAAGGTTAGGCTTCAGTTCTTTGGCTCAAGAGCCGTGTGTAATGGGCGAGGAAACAGGGTGATACTTGAGTACCTGGAGGATTTAATGTAAGTTCTACTTTCTTAACAATTTGCTTCCTCTGTTCCGTATTTCCTCTTATATTTCTCCCTGTCTCAGAATGTCCATCCCAATCTCCCTACAAGTGAGTAATACCAAGTAATCCTTCAATCTGTTTTACTTATTCAATAAATTTTGCCTCTCTGTCTTTGTACATGTAAATGATATATATATATATATATATATATATATATATATATATATATATATATATATATATATATATATATATATATATATATATATATATATATACATACATATACAGAAGAAGCTGAAGGTATTATGAAGCTTCTGGTTCAACATATCCCACTAAGCAATTATCATGTTAAATAAGGTACCGAGTATCGCATAATGAAAGTCAGTTTTCAGTTTATTTCTGTTGTACTATTGGTAGATCCCACTGACATCTTAAGGACTTTGAATAATGACATATTGGGCCATCCATCCATTACGCTTGCCATTTGAAAGGGGCCTTCTTTGTCAGCTTATTCGAACCCCTTAATTACCTGCAATATATCTCTGGAATTATCTTTTTCATCCTGTGAAATATATACAGTAATATATTACTAGTTGTTCCGCCATGTTAATGACGACATTTAGTAGCTTAATGATTTTTAATGTTAATATAGATGATAAACTCCTGTTATTCATCTGTTTCTTCTTAGCATCCGATTTGTTTCATACAATTAAAAAAATTGTGTTATTATGCTGTTTTTTACATTGTATTTATGTATATATTCCTATTTAATGCATCTTCATATGTCTGCACCGTTGATGATACCGATGCCTCTCTCTCTCTCTCTCTCTCTCTCTCTCTCTCTCTCTCTCTCTCTCTCTCTCTCTCTCTCTCTCTCTCTCTCTCTCTCTCTATCTATTCTCTCTCTCTCTTTCTACATCAGATAGTTTATATGCTTTCAATGTAGTATTTTAGATGTACCTATAAGACACTAATTTGTAAAAAAAACTAAATATCGATTGAATGAAAGGTATTCCAAAACAATAAATTAAAATAACATTTGTATGGAAAAAACGAATGCAATGATACCAAGATAAATATTCCCAGTAGAAGTGTTTAATGCAGTGTACGACTATCATTAACGTTTCTCTCAGTATTATTTATAATATAAATTAAGATGATTTATCAAATTTAACAAGCAATGAACGGTAGATGAATATGTCTGGGAATTATGCAAAAATCGTAGGCAGAATATGAAATCAAAAGACTAAAACCCCATGAGGAAATTTTGATCGGCTTAGCAAATAGACCGATTAATTAATACTGGAACTTAATGGTGTCATGTGCCATATAATGGAAAGGAGGAATATACATTATGTGGTGCTAACTGAAGAAAGATCTCTGGACAATTACAACCAACAAATTATCAATAGATCATATAAATGCAGATGAATGGATTGTGACGGGTTTCTATGGCTAAGGCACAATTTCATGTTTCCTTTAGCAAATAGAAACTTGATACCCCCAATCAGAAACTTGGAAAGGATACCACAAAATATGCATATTGATTATATTTAGTTTCCTCAACACACGGGACAATAAAAGATGCCAAAGGGTGCTGAAAAGATCCTGGAAAGTATTTCTTTACAAATAAAGTAGACTGTTGGAACAGGACTGAAGTGGAGAAAGAATCTGTTAATCACTGGAAGCCGAAAACGAATTGTTTGGGGAATTGACGAGTGAATGAGGGAAACTATAAGCGTAGTAACACTGCTGCTGGAACTAATAACAGATAATGTTGAACAGATAATCACACACACGAGAGAAAAATCTGGGGACGGGGAAAAGTTAAAGCGTCTACAAACTGAAACGAAAGGATGTGAAAAGTTTTGGAAAGAGATACAAAAACTGAGACAGAGAGCTGGCGCTTGTTGAATCCAGAGAAACCATTTTTACACAGAGAAAGAAGTGCACGAAGAGAAACAGGCTTTCAGACTGGCAACAGTGACAAATATGAGGACGAGAGAGAGGCGGAGAGGATGAGTGTTAATGTAAGACTTGACAAATAACGAGAAAAACAGCTGAGATAACAGTGAGGGATCAGGATAGTGGACCATGGAAAAGACAGACAACAAAAGATCTTACAGTCAATATCGAGGTTATCTGCTGAAAAACAGCTAAACCACAGTTTAGTCAAAGTTTAGTTTCATGCCTCACCACCAGTATGAAACTCGCTGAATGAAAATAAATACCGGCCGTGTTAATAACGTGTCTTGAGATTATATACAAAAAAAATGGAAGTGGAGCATTGACTTTATTTAGTACTATTATTGATGCTAATTCTAATATTGCTATTGTATTTTGTAGTCAGTTTTACTCTAATGATTTTCACGTTTTTCATTTGTACAGTGAGACCCACACCAGGTAAACACTGTGAAGCACTCCTCTTCACACTGGGAATCATACCAACTACACACTAGGAACCGTCCTTGATACACCCTTTATTCACATTGGGAAACACACCTGAACCTCTCATAAAGTAGTCGTTACCATTATCAAACAGCAGATTAATCATCCCTGATAATTAAATAACTGTAATGATTGTCTTCGATGTAACTCCTACTCGGTAACAACCTTACACTGGACTCTTAAGAAGATGAACAATTCATGTCTACTCATTTTCCTGGGCAATCTGTGGACGGGTCATCGAGTTTCATTAACAAAATTTATCATACTATCAAAATATCATACCCGACACTGTAGTACTAGTAGTAATATAACTACTTCTATTACTACTGTAAACGTAATAGTAGTAGATTTTGTTGCAGCAGTACCAGCAGTAGTAGTAGTAGCAGTAGTAGTTGAAGTAGTTTGCCCAGTGTAGGAGGGAAAAGAGTGTATATATTTTGCGTGTTCGAGAGGTTAAGGTGTATATAGTGTTGGGTTAAGTCGATATATAACAGTTTCCAAAGGGAATTAATTGTATTTCTGATTACAAAAGGCAATTTGCTCTTATAATGACTGCATAGGCAGTTGTTGTGGTTGGCGGTGGTACTGGTTATGGTGTTTGGTGGTTTGTAGTTTGTTAACTTGTGGTTATAGCTTAAAGTGGTACTTTATATTTGTTTAAAACTGATACAATAGCAATGGGTGACCACACCATTCTATATGATACACTGTGGGAACTAAAGCCAGCTATGCTTGTCTGTTAGTGGCGGCGATAATGATGCCAATTTGGCTAAATATTAGCTTGGCAAGAAACGTGATAATTGGTGAGGGGTATTCGGGAATAGTGAATATTTTAGGCGAAAAGTTAAGAGGTAATGGGGAAGGTAATGGAGATAATAACGTATAGCGAGGGGGTGAGCTAAGTGGAAGTTAGCGATCTTAGAAAGTATATTAACCCTGAGTGAGAGTAAAGAGAGTGAAGAAGAGTTACCGTGAACTGTGGCTTTGATGAGAAAAATGAGACTTGAGAGGACAGAGGATGGTGCGTGATTGAGGTAGAGAAAAAGCGAAGATGGAATAGTGGCTATTAGATGTAGAAAAATAGATGTGTGAATATTTGGTAGGATACCTTATAATGGAAGAAGAGTCAGTAAATGGGAGAAGAGATGATGGTTCTAGGGAAAGGCAGAGAAAAAAAAAGTAGAGAAGATAACTGGAAGGTATGGCAGAGAATGGGAAAGGTTTTAAAAACGGGAACAGAGAGAAGATCGGATATTGAGTTGAAACAGCAAGGAACGTGATTGGCACACAGGAAAACCAGAAAAGATAAACTAACATACAGTTCAAAAATCTAGATAGCAAAGAACCAGAGCCTGCTAGGCAGACATCAGGAAGGGCAGGCAAACACTGGTGTTAGAGGCAGCAAGGGGACACCACCAGGCCGGAGGGATCCCAACCACATTAGGAGGCAACACAGGCTTTATGGCCACGTATAAGACGCTGTAAAATGTAAATTGTTCCTCTGTCGAGGAAAATAAATGATGTGTAAACATGCATGTTCGGAGCTCAGGTTTGTAAGCATCAGACCCTGGGTTCGTTACTCCCAACCCAGGCTTTGCGAAGACCCTGGCTTCATACTCCCACTCCGAAAATTTTGCACCTGTTCAGGTGTAAAATAAGTCTTGAAATGTTTCGTGGAATTCGTCGAGTATCTGTTATTTTCTGTAAACATTCCCTTATTTTTTATTTTATCTGATCAGGTAGATTTTGGTACGGGAATAGTTTGGATTGTTCTCTAGTTTTGTATTTCTCAAATCGTTCTTTCGCTTCTTTTAGTGTTCCATTGTATTCATTCAAAGGAATCATGTGGTCATATGTTTTCTATTATCTTAATTGATCTGCATTTCACTCATGCATTCTGCATATTCTTCTGCATTACCTTTAAAATTTGGACTATTTCTATTCTTACGCTTCTTTTTTTTCATGTGTATGTTTGTGAAAAATTTCTGATTTAATTCACATTATATCCCAGTAAGATATGTCATTCCTGCATGCCCTCATAGTTTCTTTTTCTATATATCATAATTTTCTTGCTTTCCCATTTTGACTTATCTCCTACCAGCTCCTTCACTAAAAATTAAAATGATGGGTTACATGATCGTCGAATAAACCTGGATGGTTCCTCTCTTAATTTGACTCTTTTGAGCTCTTTGATGGTTTTCTGAGTAAATTTTTGTCACTGCACCAACAGCTTGCTGTCAAAAGGCTCCTCATTTAGAATCAAAGCTAAGTCTGTCAATCCATTACAATTAGGAGCTCCCATCTTGACCCTCCATTGTTTTCTTTATAGTACTGATATATTGTACATATGAAAGCAGGGGATTGAGAAAAAGCAGTGTGTGTATGGAAAAGCTTTGGTGGGATAGGGTAAGGGGTGGAGAGAGAAGAAATAATTAAGAGTGGTCTGGGTTAATTTGTGCTGAGAGAAATGAGGAAAGAGAGATGAGTTTCCTGCTTCATTCTGGAAACCAGACTCCAGTTCTAGTTTCTTGTCAGTCTCTCCTGGGATGTCCTCATGCTATCTTCTCTAGTCACCTTTTCTGCATGAAAATTCTACCTAAAAAACAATGTAATCTTTTAGATGTTTTTTTTCCTTACAAATATCTCTTCTATCATTGCCTATAATGTCGTATTTTACTGTTACTTAAGTGGCCTGAAATTATCTGATATATCAGTCTTAGTTACTAAATATTTATGTCCTTTCTTACATTAGTTCATCTTCCTTTTTTGCTAAATTCCTCGAGTTTTCATTTTTATAAATATTACTATGTACTTCTGTTGCCCAAGGTGATGTCTCCTGGGATGCACCAGTCTCTGGGTCTTTTGTAAAGATGCTGCTTCATTTTACAGCTTCATTTCCTTCATTATATAATCTAGTTCATGAAATACAGGTTGTACCTCTTAGGCTTGCTGCATTTTCTTCTCTAGATTCTTTATCCTCTCTTTGTCAGCTGACACTATTTTGATTGTCCAAGGTGTTTATTCTTTCATTTACCTGCAGTTCCTCGAGCTTATACATCTGATTGTCCTTTTTTTCAGGAAAATTTGCCTAAACTTCACTGATCAGCTCTATTTTTTCCTCAGTCTCTATTTCTCATTTTATCCCCTCCCCATCCATTTCCTTTCCAGGGACTGAATATAACAGGAAAATATAGCTATCGTTGTTCCTACAGTATTACTCTATTCTTAATTTCCAAAGAATTTACTTCTTGGGAGATTTCCCGATTAGTTGTGCTTCTTTGTTCACTTTATCCACATTTTACTTGTTGTTATCACATAGCTACAGTCAGCTAAGAATTTTTTTTATTTTACCACTGACTCTAAGCACGTAATCTCCTTGTATGATGCATGTAGCAGCTGTTGGCCTCGATGCTTGTGATCTGCTCTTGCTCTTTTACATCATTTAATCCCTTCAAGAACTATATTTTTACCGATTAGTCTGATTTTATTTATTTTTTCCAAGAGTTCTAAAAACTGAAGCATAGCTTAAGAATGTGCCATTCGCTCATATTTTCTTTATCTTTCCTGAGCTCTAACTGACCGGATGGACTCGCCGATTGCATATCAATCTCTAAAGGTCTTTGCTGGTCTTTCTTTTCGTCTAAACCATCATCTTTAGTGAGACGCTTATCAAGGACTCACGTTATCAAGCGACTCACTGCCTTTATGTCGCTTTTCCTGCATATTTGAATTATGATTTATGTTAACACAAAAAGGCACAATACCGTGACTGGAACAATACACACACAACCCGCACATAGAAGAGAGGAGCTTACGACGACGTTTCGGTCCGACTTGGACCATTTACAAAGTCACACTAACACAAAGAACAGGTAGAAGGGGTATTTATAGGAAGCAGACAGGGGAGGACACAAGAAAGTGGTGGAGTAATAGTGGAAGTAGTAGTGGTAGTGGAAGTAGTAGTAGTGGAGTCAGCAAATTCTAGGAAAGAGGAGCACTGCAATACAGCTGGCGGCCCGCATAGGGTAAGGACAAGAACACAGAGGGGGGGAAATTATGAAAATAAAATAAAGAAGGACAAATACAAGGAGAAGTACAGAGGAGAAAGAAGAAAGAGGAGAATGGGGAAGAGATAGAAGGGGAAGGAATCAGGTTAAGTCACGGGTGTTCTGAAGTTTGGAGCATTTAACAATGTAATGGGAGAGGAAAGCATCTACAGAGACAAAGCCAGGGCTAAGATTCGTACAGGGAAAGTTGTGTATAAGGGAGGATTCAACCAGACGGCGACTGTGAAAGTTAGACGTAGGGTAGACAGTTTTAGCAGAAGACCAATCAATAGGATGACTGTGATCTCTGACATGACAGAAAAGAGCATTATAGGTGTCGGCAAGCCTAACACTATTTTTGTGCTCCCTAAGTCTGTCAGAAAGAGATCGACCAGTTTCTCCAAAGTACTGAAGAGGACAGGAGGAGCAAGAAATAGAGTAGACACCAGGAGAATCTATAGAGTTAGGAGAGATATGAACTAGATTAGTGCGAAGAGTGTTAGTCTGGCGAAAGGTAAGTTTGATGTCTAAGGAACGGAGAGAGTTGTTGAGATTAGAGAGACCAAAGATGTAGGGAAGGCAGAGGACAGGAGAGTTCCCAGGAGTAGGGGGTTTAGGAGAGAAGAAATTCCGTTTGGCACGAGAGAAAGTAGAGTCTATGAAATGGGAAGGGTAGCCAAGACGGGAAAATGAATTATGAAGAGTGCTCATCTTTCCTAGAATTGACTGACTCCACTACTACTATTTCCACTACCACTACTACTTCCACTATTACTCCTCCACCACTTTCTTGTGCCCTTCCCTGTCTGCTGCCTATAAATACCCCTTCTACCTGTTCTTTGTGTTAGTGTGACTTTGTAAATGGTCCAAGTCGGACCGAAACGTCGTCGTAAGCTCCTCTCTTCTATGTGCTGGTTGTGTGTGCATGATTTGTTATCTAGGTATCTGGTAGTTCTCCTATCTCTGATGTCTTATTGAATATCTAGGCAAGTAGTGTGTGTGTGTGTGTGTGTGTGTGTGTGTGTGTGTGCGTGCATGCGTGAGTTCGTGTATATGCAATTAACCCTTTGTAGTTACCAGTCTAGAGCATTTGTGTTGTAACCAAAAATATAAAAATCATCGACAGATTGCCTTCTACTGAGTCTCATTCCATAAATCCATCAGTGTTTGTGAAAACCTTCATGGATTCAATTATTGATGTGTCCATCCATCGAAATTCATCTATGAATTACCGCCGAATAAAGTGCATAAATTACGTTCTCTTGATCTAACTCAGAGTCATTGTATACGGGTTTGTAATGAACCTTTGCGAGAAAAAAGGTATACGCCTCTTTTCCAAGGTATACATGCACTTGCACACCGGGAGGTCTGATCATCAACTCTGAAGAGAGTCACTCGGCACTGTGGCACTCGCAAGAATTTGAAGCATGATGCTGCCAGAGCAATCTTCTCTCACAAGCTTTCTTATTGACAAAATTGCACATTTTTCAGTTATATAAACCTAGTAAATTGCTTTAGTTTGGGACAAAAATAATACTTAATTGTTATGGGTTAAAGAACTTGCCTGAGTTCTAAAGAAGATCTCGAGTGTTATGTTTGTAGCAAATTGTGAACAAACATGTTTAGGTGCAACATTTTGTTGATTCTATACTGGCATAGTGCAATATACTCCTATTTTAAAATGAAATATATTGAAAATATTTCCCATTTCGATTTTTTTATAGATGATGTCCTTGCAGTACCCAGACTTATAGACGCTTGCCGCTATTTGTCCACTATCCACCAAAGATGCAAGATGAAGCAGTTGGAGCTGATGCCACAGGTGAGCGTCGCTCACGAGTGGGAGTAGGTCATACTAAACAGTTGTTTAGGAAAGAAATGGAAGAAAAAATCAACTGTACCAAGACACTATGGTGTTGCTGTGTCAGGCAAGCGACACCGGAGACGCTCACCTGTGGCAAACTCCAGTTGTTTCATCTCACCTTTACTCTAGTATACAGTATAAGGTCTAGCTGCCTGATTATGCTTGAGGCTTGAGGGACTTACCACCTCCCAAGGAGGGGTGACTGGCTGATCACGTCAGTACTACTTCTGCTTCATTTGCTGCATTTCCCTGTATCCGACAGAGTAAGCCTGTTATCCCGGCGAAACGTTTCGGTAATAATGATACCCAAGTGTTGCAAATGTCTTATTTGTCAACTTGTCTCTAATGTATACCATCACTAATGAGATACTTCCCTTTATTATGGCGAGAGTAATTATCTTATAATTTATTTTTACTAATATTATTATAATAATTATTATTATTTTATTATTATTATCTTATAATTTATTTTTACTAATAATATTATAATAATTATTATTATTTTATTATTATTATTATTTATTATTATTATTATTATTATTATTATTATTATTATTGTTATAATTCACGAAGTGCTGAACCTAAATGGGTGGTGCATCTCCTAGGGAATGGAAGAGATTTACAAGTTTGAGCTGAAGAAGGGAAGAATAACTCAACTTCCTTGGCACAAGAGCCAATCACCAGCATGAAAACACTCCACTTGAATAAATATACCATTTTAGATAAATCAGTACAAGAGACAAATGAAGAGTAAAGCGGCCAACAATGTCTTAAATGCAAACTACACTGTACCTATTTTATAGATGTAATAGTTATATTTAGTTGATAATATGAGCCCTGACAAGGGTCCAGGTCCGAGCTTAACATCTCCATTAGGTTCGACTCCCAGATGCGGTGTTTTGGTGAATTGTTCCAACCAGAAACTTTTTTTTATTCTTTATACAAAAGAATATGATATAACGTATATTGTGTATCACATGATGTTATGTGGCCGGGCGATGTCATACGAGAGTTTAGTGTGTGGTGTTGGGTATTAGTTTTGGAGAGGTTGGTGGTGGTGGTGGTGGTTGTGGAGAGGTTGGTGGTAGTGAGTGGTGGTTGTGGAGAGGTTGCTGGTAGTGAGTGGTGGTTGTGGAGAGGTTGGTTGTAGTGAGTGGTGGTTGTGGAGAGGTTGGTGGTAGTGAGTGGTGGTTGTGGAGAGGTTAGTGGTGGTGGTAGTGAGTGGTGATTGTGAAGAGGTTGGTGGTGGTGATAGTGAGTGGTGGTTGTGGAGAGGTTGGTGGTGGTGGTAGTGAGTGGTGATTGTGAAGAGGTTGGTGGTGGTGATAGTGAGTGGTGGTTGTGGAGAGGTTGGTGGTGGTTGTGGAGAGGTTGGTGGTTTTTGTAGGGGTAGGTTGCGGTTGTTCATACGATGGTAGTGATAGTTGTGGTGGTAGTGGGCATATTGTTGGTGGGTGACTGTTGATTAGCAGAGTGCTGACACTGAGTGATGATAGTGAGCAAGTTAGTGGCCGTAGTGGGGTGGTAGTGGAAATTAATGGTTGTAGTAGGTAAGTTGGTGGTAGTGAGAGTGGTTAAGGGCGATGACATATCAATGTTGATTACAATGGGTAGTTTGTTGGTTATGACAGTGGGCGAGTTAGTGTTAAGGGACAGGATGGTGATGTGAGACAGGATGGTAATGTGAGACAGGATGGTGATGTGAGACAGGATGGTGATGTGATTGGCAGGTTGGTATTGATGATGGTGGACATGTTGATAGTGAACAGGATGGTGATAATATGCATTTGATGATGATGGGAGTCGATAGAATGATGAAGGAGGTGGTGGTTGATGGTTGTAGTGAGCAAGATGGGGTTGACAGTGGTGTGAAGGTTGATAGCGGAGATGGTAGGCTGGTTGGTGTTAGTATATAGGATGGTGATGGTGGTGGCAGTGGATCGAGGGATAAGTTAAAGGGGACCTCACACCGCCTGGCCCCGTCCTGGCCTCATCAGCCACAACGTAAAGCATCGCTCAGAATTTTCAAGAGACACTGCGGCGGCGCCCAGACAGCAACAGACGCAATGTGTTGAAGCATTTGTATTATACCCCTACTTGATTTGCAAGCTTCGTTTGAACACCTAGCTCTGGTGAACAACAGTATGATTAACCAGGATACTACACCGTATTTTTGTTAACCAGCAGTTTCTTAATGCCCAGCACTAATACACCAGCTGTTGCTTAATTGCTGATACCTGGCACTTCAAAGTCAATGGTTGATTAATCTGTGATACCTAGCACCTCTCCTCTGGCTCCAAAATATAATTTTCCAGCCTCATGCAACTGCTTTAGAATCATCAAGGCAAAGGGATTGAGTACTTCTCAAGGTTAAGGAAATGAACACTCAAGGCTGTGGGACTGAACACCTTAAAATTACCTCGCCACTTCTTTCACTGTCTCTGGTTTATGTTCTCTTTATTGGGATGAAAAAGTCATTGGTTGGCTAAACGTCTCATCACTAAAAAATGCTCTGGTTTTGTACTTTACATATGTCTTACTAACCAACATCTGAGTTTGATGAACCTAGATGATGACTAACTTTATGTGAGTGTATAAAAAATGTGTCTTATTTACATTCAATAAATTATTTTTGTGTTTCCATGTCTAGTCACGGCCCTCAAAGTCTTCCGGTGTCTACCTTTTCGATATATTGAAACATCATGTATGTCGTGATCAAGTCTCCTCAGAGCCTTTGTTATACTAGAATGCTACGGGATTAAGTTCTTCAAATCTTTACCCGTTACTTAGGTCTCGATTCTCAGAAACTGGTTTGAAGTCCTGTACCTAATGTCTTATCGAGTGAATTGGCATGTTTGATAATTCTCTGTAATAGTTTATTTGAGTATTAGAATTTGAAAAAAAAAAAAACTGTGAAAATTTTGTTTTGTTCTAAATATTATATAAACTACATCTCTCCATAAAACGTCAAAATATTGCCGTTAGTATCAAATTCCATTTTGCTTTCCAAATCTCAATTATATTATATAATATGGTGTATTCTGAATTCACTCTAATAAAAAATACATTACATTTATTTATCCTTGCAGCATGCGTGAATGATTACGCAAAAATACATGTCACAATTACCTCAACTGAAGCCACAATTACTAATGGAAAAAGTCAATAGGAAAACCTACAATACAAAAGAACGAATTCATAATTTAAATAAAATATTCAGGAGAGTAGATCTCGAACCAAATGTGTTAAAATATTCACAAAGAAGCGCTCACCTTCAGGAAAGGTAACAGGTCTAGTTACTCAGGGTCACCTAATTAAAGTTAATGGAGACGGTGTTAGGAAGGAAGAGCCACATAGAAAGCACGTTAGCCTCTAACTCGGTCTCTTGCGACTCCACCAAGGTGTGTGCATCTGACACTAATCTTTCTTACGACCACACTCTTGTTCTTGCGTATGTGACTGCACTCCTGTATAGGATTACTTGGCCATACTCCAGTACAGGATAAACTTGCAACACTCCCGTGCATGAATACCATGCTACTCTTATGTGAAGGAAACCCTGGTCACGCTCTTGTACAGGAATATACTTGGCTACAATCGTGGCCACACTCATATACAGGAATACTTGACCACACTCCAGTATTGTAATGCTCTACATTAGCACACAGTAAGAAAAATATTCTACCAAAGCAAGCTATATTATATGTTTCTCAGCACTACACCTAGTATATGTAAGAATATAAGTGGGAGGTTTATGTAGATATCAGAGATACCTTTGATATGTTGCCAAACGCGTACTTTCAATTTTTTTTTAATTATGTTATACAAGGATAAACATGTGTATAATGGATTTTTGTAACCATAACATAAAGCACTGTAACCGAAAGAAAAAAGAAGCAATCTTTCTAAAAGGAATGTTCAGCAACTAACGCTTTGTTATGCGTAATTAAACGACCAGTGTAAAATGACGATGGGTCATTGTCTTTAATAAAACAATATTTACTCGAGGGTGGGTTTTATAGTACTGATAACAAAGAATAATATAATATGCATTTTGGAGAAACGTACACAGACGGACAATAAGTAAAATAATGAGATACATAAATAAATACTGATTGACAGCTTGACACGCTCAAATAATAAATGTAGATCCACGTATATAACACTGGTCTGCATTTGGAATGCTTTTAATTTTTATTTTTATTCGTGGTTGCGACATATTCTTGGGCTGCTGATTGTAAATATCTAAACCATTTTGCTCTATCGCATAAGGATTTTGAATAAAATACAAATTAATGATAAAAAATGTGAATTTTCAATAAAATGTTACTTTATTAAAATTAGACAAGTAATCATGTAAAAGCACATTGTTAGTTTTAAGAACATATGAATTCTAAATCAACATGAATCAAATCGATGTTGTGCATCGAGACCATTACGTTTCAATGACCAGCAGTAATCCGCCATCATGCTGACATTCCATTTGCCCTGTTATCGAGTTTCCATTGTGCAAATATCCTGATGGAACCGCTCTCCATGTTCTTCACTGTAGTCCCTACAATTGTTGGGAAAATAGTCAAGAAGTGAGTGCAAAAAGTGCATCTACACACTCATTCTAGACCCAAGTTGTTGGAAACTTGAAATCAGGTCTTGGATAATTTTTTTACACATTCGGGGGAGCGCCTGTTTCCCAGGAAGTTGTGGACAATCTGCTTGAATGAAAACCAGGCATTCACCTCGACATCTGCTAATGCTTCATCAAAATGCTTGTCCTTCATCAATTCCTGAATCTGAGGGCCAACAAAGATTCCTGCCTTTAGCTTGCCTTCACTTATACGAGGAAACTTTGACTCCAGGTACTTGAAAGCAATTCCATTCTTGCTCAAGGTCTTCACAAAAATTTTCATAAGCCCTAATTTGATGTGGAGTGGTGGCAGCAGAATTTTCTTTCGGTCAACTAGTGGCACAGTTTTCACGTTGTGATTTCCGGGTAAGAAACTGGTTCTTGGTGGCCAGTCTTTTTGTTCATAGTGCTGGCTGTCTGCCCTACTAACCCAAAGACACAGAAAACAGGGATACTTGGTGTAACGTTTAAATCAATAACGTTTAAATCACCACAAATTAAAAAAATGTGATTCTGGTACTTGATTGCAGATATTAGTGTTTTCTTATTTTCGTAGGTTTCTGACATTATACACTATGGCCAATTGGCACAGATGCAGCTGTGCTGCCTTTAAACTCAATAAAGGAGAAATGTTGCTCCGGGAATCTGAAAGGGTAAATTGCCAGCAGACATAGCAAAATATGTCTGGTGAATTTATGCAGCCTCTAGATATATTAATAATCTGAAAATACAGAAAAATATATTACATCTAACATTTAATTAAATATAATATAAGCATTTTAAATAGTAATATACCACTTTCTCATTTACTTATGTTATAAGAAAATAGAAAAGTAACGTTTCCGTATAACTTGACAACCTGATGTGATAGAGAGGAAAAAAAAAACACAATGAATCACTATTTTCCATATATATACCGAAAAAGATACCATAGTCATTAAAAAAATCATGCAGACCAGTGTAATTATTGACCCAGGTAGATAAGTATAGGCTCAGGTAGGTAGCTCTTGATTCAGAAAAATAAAGACAGCAAGAGAAAACCATATTTATTAAATATCTGAAATGGTATTTCTAGGGAAGTAATGTGTATTCTGTAGCTCATATCCTTAAAAAAAACTTGATAAATTAATTTTTGACTTTATTATTTATATATAAACAACTTGTAAATATTAATTTACAAAAATATATATTTATAGTATAATTAGAGATTTATATGAATCAAAATTGCATGAAATTATAATTTTGAAGTAAAACAGTTTTAAGACCTACCTGGAGTATGTCTTGAGGGTGTTTCGGGGGTCAATGCCCCTGCGGCCCGGTCCATCCCCATGGGCTAGATCAAGGGCTGATCAACCAGGCTGTTACTGATGCCCGCACGCAAACCGAAGCACAAACCACACCCCCGGCTCGTCAGGTGCTGAATATGTACCTCTTCAGCTCCTTGAAGACAGCCTGGGGTCCATTGGTAATCCCCATTATGTATACTGGGAAGCAGCTGAACAATCTTGGGCCCCGTGACACTTGTTGTGTTGTCTCTAAGTGTGCCCATAACATCAAAGTTAACTCTAAAACAAATGATTCAGGTTTAATCAATAGCAAACAGTATTTTAAATTAATATTGAGCAGCAGTCATTTCACCTGATCCTGCAACAACCAGATATTCTGATATTAGAAGTCATGTTCACAGAGTGTTCTTGACATTTTATGCCCCAGCAGTTTTATTAAATATTGAAACAGCGTGTACATGCCATTGACATTTAGCATTATGAAGCAAATAGTTCCCCTCGACGCAATACGAAATGACTGAAAATGTGAGCTACTGTATTGCAGGTAAGGTCACAGCCTCGTGTAAAAGACTATATGACCCTCGGCCTAATTTACATACCCCAGCCAAGGGTTGCTTGTTTTTACATCAGTGTGGTTATATCTTCTCTTATGCACGGGTTCCTATTCAACCATACAAACGGATGGTAAATAAATGAGTGAGTTGTACCTCTGACGGCAGCACCAAAAGAAGACTCAGCAGTAACTAGAACAGCACCACCACCAACAGGAGTAACGGCAACAGCAGCTTCTGCTGTTGTTGCTCTTAATGCATTTATTAATGTAATAATATCTCAAGAAACAGGCGATATCTTAATATGTAAAATAACCACAGTGAAGAGTAGTATTATTGCAAGCACTTTTATTGCAAGCACTTTTATTGCAAGCACTTTTATTGCAAGCACTTTTATTGCAAGCACTTTCATGATTTCTCACTTTATCAAAGACAACAAAAGTTGTAAATTAGCAGAAGTCTTATATAAAAGAGTATATGTGACCTCACATATACAGTCAGTGGATTGTTAGTTACCTCACTCACTGAGACTGGCAGATACAATTTCCATTGCACTGAAATTTTAGTCAGGTCACATGCCAGGTAAAATTTAAGAGTTATAGGTCAGGAAAAAGTGAATTTATTAATAATAATAATAATAATAATTAATAATAATGATAATAATTAATAATAATAATAATAATAATAATAATAACAATAATAATAATAATAATAATTAATAATAATAATATAATCTCGAATTCAAATTTCTGGTTTTGCCCAAGGGAAATAAATTCTAGTATGCATCCGCTCGACCATACCAGAAGACCGGAGCTTTCTTTCATGCACATACCCTCAAGGGAGCTCAGTAGTGAAGGAGTTTAGATTAAAAGAATTGAATCTGACCTCCCTTTCCTTGGACTGAACCTGATAGCTTCCCTATCCGCAAGCACTGTGTGACACCTACGTGTTTAGATCTCTTCCTTGAGTATAGTAATAATCATTTCACCCTCAAAAGCTTTTGTTTCCTGTGCATCATTCTTTTTTATTCTCAATTTTGAATGCTCCTTTTAATTGTTACCTGAACGCCAGCATATTGACTGCCTGATCCCAGGGGCATTCCATACTTAATACATGTCTATCTCGCTGTTCGTGACAACCGTCCAACCTCGTAGGTTCTTCACTATATATTAATCTCGTCGGTTGTTTTTGCATTATGACTTTGAAAGTTCTGCATTATTTAGTTAGACAGTCTACTTCTCTTTACTTTTTGTCCATCTCGTGGATCCTGGAATTCCAGACTGTACCGCCAGGATTGCAATCCCTCTTGTGACTATCACTGCCAGAGCGATATTCCCAAACTATATTTATCTCTACTGTTATAATCACTTCTGTTTTTATGTTATTTAGCAGCGGCTTGTTAATGAGAGACACGTGAGTTTGTGATTACATATTTAAGTTTGCCCGAGTTGAGCTAAAAATCGTGTGAACTGGTCTGTAATTATGACTGTGTGTGTGTGTGTGTGTACTCACCTAATTGTGGTTGCAGGGGTCGATTCATAGCTCCTGGCCCGCTTCTTCACTGGTCGCTACTAGCTTCATTCTCTCTCTGCTCCATGAGCTTTATTATACTTCTTCTTAAAGCTTTGTACGGATCCTGCCTCCACTACATCACTCTCCAGATCATTCCACTTCCTGCCAACTCTTTGACTTAATAGGTACTTTGTAACATCCCTGTGACTCATCTGAGTTTTCAACTTCCAGTTGTGACCCCTTGTTGCTGTGTCACATTTCTGAAGCATTCTGTCCCTATTTACCTTGTCAATTCCTCTCTATGCTTTATGTTATCATGTCCCCCCTATCACTCCTATCCTCCAGTGTTGTCAGGTTAAATTCCCTTAACCACACCTGGTAGGGCAAAAACCTCAGCTCCGGAACTAATCTTATTGCAAACCTTTGCACTTTCTCAAATTTTTTGACGTGTTTGACCAGGAGTCGGTTCCATACTTGTGCTGCATACACCAATGTGGACCTGACGTACATGGTGTACAGTGTCGCGAATGACTCCTTGCTTAGATGTCGAAACGCTATTCTCAGGTTTGCAAGGCGCCCGTATACTGTAGAAGTTATTTGGTTGATATGCGCCTCAGGAGATGTGCTCAGTATGATACCCCAAGATCCTTTTCTTTGAGGGAGTTTTACAGCCTCTGATCTTTTAGGCTGTACTCCGTCTGCGGTCTCCTTTGTCCTTTCCAAAGCTTAATAATTTTGCAGTTGCTGGGGCTAAACTCCAGGAGCCATTTGTTGGACCAGGCTTGCAACCTGTCCAGATCCCGCTCTTATTCTTCTCATTAGTTTCACATCGTCTGCAAACATCTCGTCTCGCACAGACACACGTTGTTTCCTTCATCCTAGATATTCCCTGATCTATTGCAGTATTTTCCCTGCTATTCCTGCCTGCTCCTCTAGTTTTTTCAACCAGTCTCTTGTGTGGTACTGTGTCGAAAGCCTTCTTACAGGTCCAAGAAAATGCAGTCTCCCCATCCATCTTTCTTGTCTTACTTCTGCTACCTTGTCATAGAAGTCCAATAGGTTTGTGATGCAGGATTTTCCTTCCCTGAAGCCGTGTTGGATATCATGTATGGTACGACTACGATATCGTAACTTAAATAAAAAGGTCCTGGCTCTTAAATGGCTGCTCAATCTGCAGTTTAGGGGCATTTAAATTACACTGAAAAAACACGGCAACTCTAGGGCCAGCATACAATTATTAAACAATATTAATTTAGGAAGGAAGGACAAAAACTCACTTATATAAAAATATGTCTATATATATTAAAGTAAATTATATACAACTTATAACCTACTACAAAAAACCACCACACTCCAGTTCACTAAATAAACATTTATAAACAGGGAGGCTCCATGACACCCCCTTCCTTCCTGCTGGCTACTTAGCCTACAGTTAAAACGTTATACTCTCCAAAACAGACCCTTGTACACACTAGGGCCTTAAAATACATGAGAGCACGTAAATACAAAAAACTCACCAAACCACCTACTCACACTACTACCCAAACATGATGATTTAACCCCGTCACCACCCCATCACCACCCGTCACCACCCCGTCACCACCCGTCTCGTACTAAACTAAATACCTCAACTGCTCCTGTGCTTGGCCACTCTGCCGAAACATGGATTAAACGAGTCTCGTTCCAGTACAAACTAGGAAAATGACATTATGTATGGAGCGCTTTTTTTTTTATTAAATATTTTACTGCAGCACACTGCGTAACAATGTAGTAGTCCATTCCTTTCTAGGTGCTCCACCACTGTTTTCCTGATAATCTCCATACCTTTACATACAATATATGTCAGAGACACTGGTCTGTAATTTAGTGCAGCCTGTCTGTCTCCTGTCTTAAAAATTGGGATTATATTTGCTGTCTTCCACACCTCAGGCAGTTGTCCTGTTTTAATAGATTTACTGAAGAATGTTGTTAGTGGCACACACAGTGCATCTGCTGCCTCTCTCAGGACCCAAGGAGAGATATTATCTAGGCCCACCACACTGGAACTATCTAGTTCCCCTAGCAGCTTGCTGGTACACTCTACCACCTCGGTGTGTGTGTGTGTGTGTGTGTGTGTGTGTGTGTGTGTGTGTGTGTGTGTGTGTGTGTGTGTGAGTATGTGTGTATGCGTATGAGTATATGTGTCTGTATGCGCGTGAAAAATGAAACATACATCAAGCTTTAAAAGATTTGGTGATGCACACTATGTAATTTTTGAAGAGTTTCCAGAAGAGTCATTCCTTACAAAATATACTATTTCGTTCCCTAAAATGATGTGCATTTGTCTGTGTAAATTCTACCATCAGACGTTTCGCCTGGACTCTGATGACAACTGAACACTCCTCTGCCCCTCTAATGTGTGTAATTATTTCCTTAATTAGTTTCCCTCTTCTGGTCCAATTAACGATTTTAATATCAACGACTAAAGGTAAATTGTCTGTGAGTCAGATTTATTTATTAAGAAAATGCAGAAAATGCGTTTAGAGAAGATAAACTGCCAATGTATAAGTATCTTTTTTTGACGTTTGAATATCAATAATAACTAGATGAATTTCGATCCCTGTGCGATCCGAGAAAGTTATTCACGTCTTTTATAACTCCTAGTCCTTGTGTCCCAGTGCAAGCGAATGGAATAGTGCAAAGCGCAACATAAGTTGATAATTCAGTTAAATATTAGCGCTGAAAATTTTAAGGGAATTAGAAGAGGCACTAACAGGTTATCATACGGAAACTAATTTCCAAATTTCTAAAAAAAATATAAATAAGGAGACCAATATCTTAAAATACACAAACATAAATAAAAGACAAAATGTAATGGAAATGAATACTCTTCACGTGCTGCACTCACTCTATGAAACTATTATATATCCAGGTCGTCGTGTCCCTGTGCTTACCATAGTTGTAGGTGAAGTGTATCCAATATGTCTGGTTCTCTTTTCTTGAAGATATCGCTATAAGATATACTGGCATCCTTCCACTCAATTATCTCTCTCTTCTCTCTCTCTCTCTCTCTCTCTCTCTCTCTCTCTCTCTCTCTCTCTCTCTCTCTCTCTCTCTCTCTCTCTCTCTCTCTCTCTCTCAAAATACTCCCTAACTCTATCATTATCCATCTCCATATGCGCCTTACCTTTCCATCTTACCCATTCACTTCTTTGATGACCTACCTCTTCATCCTGTCCTCTCGGCCCACTACTCTTCATTCTCCTCTGCGTATTCTCATCTATTTTACCCACTTGCAAGACTTCAGTATGTAAACTTCTGTCAGGAACACGAGTTATGCAGATTTCATTCACAAGCCATTTAAACTGCTCCGAAATTTCGAACCACCTGTCCACACTATCTTGAGTTCATCCTTTTTTTTTAGACTCTCATCCGATTGATGTTTAGTCTCCTGTATGTGTAATGACTGAGAATCAACTCACTTGAAAAATATACAGTTACTTTTAATACCGCTGTCTGTTTAACTATCTATCTCCCCTCCTCCCTCCCTCTCTCTCTCTCTCTCTCTCTCCCCCTCCTCTCTCTCTCTCTCTCTCTCTCTCTCTCTCTCTCTCTCTCTCTCTCTCTCTCTCTCTCTCTCTCTTTTATATATATATATATATATATATATATATATATATATATATATATATGCAAGAAAACCACTATGAAAAAATAGAAGAATTCCAAGCGCTTTCGTGACTACTCACATTATCAAGGAACTATAAAAGGAAACATGACAAGAAGGGGCAGAATACACCTCACAGTCACATCACACTAACAAAGACAACACCTCACAGTAGCGTAACATCTCACGACTCTGTGAAGAGGAACATAAGAAAGGACCTGAAACTCTTCCCAAGAATTAAGATTAGTATAATTTATCATTAAATTCTTCCCAAATTTTATTAATTATAAATGAATCCAATTTATATAAACCAAAAGAAATATTCATATTATTTTCAAAACTGCTTTTAATGAAACATGATTCTATTATATTCCTCTCAACCATGGACTTGCTTGATACAACCTTCTCAGCATTTTGAAAATCAATTGGATGGTTAAAGTCTCTCACATGAATAAATAGAGCATTAGAATCTTGTCCAGTTCTAATGCTATATTTATGTTGTTTTAATCTTAGTTCAAGACTTTTACTATCTATAAGATTCCCTGTAAAATATGCGATAAAGTTTATTATGGTCAAACTGGTAAAAGTCTTGAACTAAGATTAAAACAACATAAATATAGCATTAGAACTGGACAAGATTCTAATGCTCTATTTATTCATGTGAGAGACTTTAACCATCCAATTGAGCTCTGAGTTGTCATCTATGTTGTTTTACTCACTATTGTATCCTTGTTAATGTATTTTGACAATGTATTGTATCTTGAAATAAATTTTATATATATTTAATAAAAGATGGGGTGGTAGGGGAAGTGGAATATTCAAATGACTTCAGAAAGACATCTAAATATTCTTCATTGAAGCCTTTTTAGAAATTACAGAGGAACTCGGCTCAAGCGACCACAAGTCAATTACCTTTAGCATTGAATGGATGTATGATAGTAGGGATAATTCAGTAATGGTCCCAGATTTTCGCTTAGCAGATTATAATGGACTTAGAGAACACTTATCAACTGTGGACTGGGGTGAAGAAGAGAGGTATCAATATGACAGTTTTCTTAACACTATACAGGCTGCCCAAAGAACATTTATCCCGTATAAAGAAATTAGATCAAGTAGAAATGACCCAAAATGGATGAATAATAGGCTCAAATATCTTTTAGGGCAGAAGAAAGGAATTTATAGGCGCATAAAAAGAGGTGAGGGTCATCTTATAAATCAGTATACTGACATTAAGAGGGACGTTAAAAGGGAATAAGAAAATCTAAACGGGACTATGAAACTAAAGTTGCTAGGGATTCAAAAACTAACCCAAAAAGTTTTTCCAGGTTTATAGAACAAAAGTTAGGGATAAGATAGGTCCCTTAAAAATAACTTTGGGCATCTTACTGACAAGGAGAATGATATGTGCTCTATTTTTAATAATTATTTTCTCTCGGTTTTCACACAGGAAGACATTAATAATATCCCAGTAATTAATTTTTACAGAGGCCCAGAAGAAGATAAATTATGTAATATCACAGTCACTAGCGAAATGATTATGAAACAGCTGGACCGACTGAAACAAAATAAATCGCCGGGTCCTGATGAGCTTTTGCAAGGGTTCTTAAGGAATGCAAAATGGAACTCTGTGAACCAATATCTAACATTTTTAATTTATCTCTTCAAACAGGTGTAGTGTCTGATATGTGGAAGATGGCTAATGTAATTCCTATTTTTAAAGCAGGGGACAAGTCACTACCGTCAAACTACCGCCCAATAAGCCTGACCTCAATTGTAGGCAAATTACTAGAGTCAATTATAGCTGATATTATTAGAAGCCATCTAGATAACCATAA
Organism: Cherax destructor; assembly: GCA_009830355.1. Classification (NCBI taxonomy): domain Eukaryota; kingdom Metazoa; phylum Arthropoda; class Malacostraca; order Decapoda; family Parastacidae; genus Cherax; species Cherax destructor. The sequence continues at coordinate 152,790 of WNWK01000287.1, read as the reverse complement.
TTTGATTAATGATACCCAGCATGGATTCACGAGGGCCGTTCCTGCCTATCTAATTTATTAACCTTCTTCAGTAAAGCTTTTGAGGCTGTTGATCACGATAAAGAATTCGATATTGTTTATTTAGACTTTAGTAAGGCTTTTGATAGAGTACCGCACAAGAGACTGTTAAAGAAAGTGGCAGCTCATGGCATTGGGGGAAAAGTGCTGTCATGGATCGAGTCATGGCTCACCAATAGGAAGCAGAGAGTGTGCATAAATGGGGTTAAATCCGAATGGGGACTTGTAACAAGTGGTGTTCCACAGGGATCAGTCTTAGGCCCATTGTTATTTATAATATATATCAATGACCTTGATGAGGGAATTACTAGTGATATGAGCAAATTCGCCGACGACACGAAGATAGGTAGGATAATTGATTCAAACATAGATGTCATAGAACTTCAGGAAGATTTAGACAAACTTAATTCGTGGTCAGAAATGTGGCAGATGCAGTTCAATGTAGATAAATGCAAAGTTCTGAAGCTCGGGAGTGTCCATAACCCAAGCACGTATAAGTTAAATAACGTAGAACTTAGCCATACAGATTGCGAGAAGGACTTGGGGGTGATGGTAAGCAGCAACCTTAAACCAAGACAGCAATGCCTAAGCGTACGTAATAAGGCAAATAGATTACTGGGATTTATATCAAGAAGTGTTAGCAACAGAAGTCCAGAGGTTATATTACAGCTTTATACATCATTAGTAAGGCCTCACCTAGATTACGCAGCTCAGTTCTGGTCTCCATATTACAGAATGGACATAAATTCGTTAGAAAACATTCAGCGTAGAATGACTAAATTAATACATAGCATTAGAAATCTTCCTTACGAAGAAAGATTGAAGACCCTAAAATTACATTCACTTGTAAGACGTAGAATGAGGGAGACATGATCGAGGTATACAAGTGGAAAATGGGTATTAACAAAGGGGATATAAATAAGGTCTTGAGGATATCTCTCCAAGAGAGAACCCGCAATAATGGATTCAAGTTAGATAAGTTTAGATTTAGAAAGGATATAGGAAAGTATTGGTTTGGAAATAGGGTAGTTGATGAGTGGAACAGTCTGCCTAGTAGGGTTATTGAAGCTAGGACCTTGGGTAGTTTCAAATTTAGGTTGGATAAATTCATGAGTGAGAGGGTTGGATTTGAGGGGGACTCGCGCATGAGTGGGTAGAATTGTCAAAGCTTATTTCTTGGGTAGCTTTGAAAATTGGGTTGAGCAAATATTATGTTAGTGGGATGGATTGTGAAGGACCTGCCTAGTATGGGCCAACAGGCCTGCTGCAGTGTTCCTCCTTTCTTATGTTCTTATGTTCTTTTTATCCACTTCTCCGAGGCTATGGGACCCACAATTCACACCAGAGGTGGACCCCATCCTATATATATGTATATATATATATATATATATATATATATATATATATATATATATATATATATATATATATATGTATTTGTATATGTATATATATATGTATATGTATATATATGTATGTATATATATATATGTATATATATATATATATATATATATATATATATATATATATGTGTATGTATATGTATATATATGTATATGTATATATACATATATATATGTATATATATATATATATATATATATATATATATATATATATATATATATATATATATATATATATATATATATATATATATATATATATTTTTTTTTTTTTTTTTTAAATATAGGATGGGGTCCACCTCTAGTGCAAATTGTGGGACCCATAGCCTCGGAGAAGTGGATAAAAAGGCTTCAAGGAAGAATATTTGGATTTCTTCCTGATGCCATATGAATATTCCACTTCTCCTACCACCCCATCCTATATACACACATACATACATATAAATGCTTTATTAATAGACAGAATACATTTATAGAAAACACAAACATGAACATGAATACAATGGTACAATATTTCAAAGATTATGAATCTCCTCCAGCTCCTCCGAAGCCGGACGCGAACCAAGTATGCAGCATGCATTTCCCCTCTGGATGGCCACGCTGAGACGCTGAAACATGAACGTGGCTGCCCTTGGGTCCCTGGTGGTGTCGACGAGTCTGGAACCCAGTTCTTTAAGGAAACGTGTTGCATTTTTTTCCCCACGCTCCCAAGGTCTCTGATCCCACTGGGACAAATTTATACTGTTGGCTTATGTCCCTGCACTTGCCGATCTTGTACTCCTCTCTGTGGTCAGCAGCTCCTCCCTGTAGCCCAACACTGTGATGGATGTAGGTGTCAGCCAGTGTAGACACACAGGTATAGTCCCATGCTAAGAGCTTGCCATTCTTCCAAGGATAGATGGTGATCCCGTCGGGGCGGTTTGCTGGGTTGTGGGCGTTGTTGGCTGCTAGTGATCGAGGCTCTCTCTCGGCTGGGCATCCAGCTGTAGCAAGGGTTCTCTTTATGATGTCGTTGACCTCATTGTGTCTTGCATGCCAACCCTTGGTTTTAGAACAGTTAAGACCATGTAGACCATATTGGTCGGCTTGCGCATCGCTGCAAATACACGTATATTCCGTGTGAATAGGGGCAGCAAGGCGCAGAGCCACTGCAATACGAAGGGTCTTAGGGTCCAGGCGTGTTCCCATGGCCGAAATGGGAACTGTTTGGAGGAAGTCCCCAGAGTGATGTGCACTCACGGCTAGGAGACGGGCAGTCTCCCTGTCTGATGTGACGGCCCTGAGCATATTGGCAAGTATCTTTTCAGCGATGGGGCCGTCCCAGCTTGACTGTTTGTAGGCCAGTTCTTCACTAGGTTTTGGTGTTGGAGCAGCAAGAGTCTCCCATTCAGTGATGGCACTGGTGTAGCTAGGGTCCTGTATTCCTGCTGAATCACTGAGGTTGTCTGGAAGAATTTGTTTTATTAGCTCATTTGATGCTATGGAAGAGGATAAGAAGGCTGGTAGGGCAATCTGGGAGGATTTGCGTACTCCCAGCCCCCCAAGTCTGACTGGAAGTGAGGCTTGCAACCACTGTCCATCATCGAGGGAAAGATTCAATACACTCTCTAGCATGGTCTTGAGGAGAGAGTCGTATTCCTCGAGTTTCGGGCTGTTGAAGGCTGGGGACCATCTCAGGAAGTATGTATATATATATATATATATATATATATATATATATATATATATATATATATATATATATATATATATATATATATATATATATATATATATATATATATATATATATATATATATATATATTTTTTTTTTTTTTTTTTTTTTTTCAACAAGTCGGCCGTCTCCCACCGAGGCAGGGTGACCCAAAAAGAAAGAAAATCCCCAAAAAGAAAAAACTTTCATCATCATTCAACACTTTCACCACACTCATACATAATCACTGTCTTTGCAGAGGAGCTCAGATACTACAGCTGAGAAAAGTCCCTCCCAGCTGTCACTATCTCAGACCCCTCCTTTAAAGTGCAGGCATTGTACTTCCCATTTCCAGGACTCAAGTCCAACTAAATCAATTAACTGGTTTCCCTGAATCCCTTCACACAATGTTACCCTGCTCACACTCCAACAGATCGTCATGCCCCAAAAAACCATTCGTCTCCATTCACTCCTATCTAACACGCTCACACATGCTTGCTGGAAGTCCAAGCCCTCGCCCACAAAACCTCCTTTACCCCTTTCCCCTCCAACCTTTTCTAGGACGACCCCTACCCCGCCTTCCTTCCCCTACAGATTTATACGCTCTCCAAGTCATTCTACTTTGATCCATTCTCTCTAAATGACCAAACCACCTCAACAACCCCTCTTCAGCCCTCTGACAAATACTTTTAGTAACTCCACACCTTCTCCTAATTTCCACATTCCGAATTTTCTGCATAATATTTACACCACACATTGCCCTTAGACAGGACATCTCCACTGCCTCCAGCAAGGTTTTAGCATGGGACTATACCTGGGTGTCGACGCTGGCTGAGACCTACATTCGTCACAGTGTTAGGTAACATGAAGGTGCTGCAGATCACAGGGAGGAGTACAAGATCAGGAAGTACAGAGACATAAGCCATCAATATAAGTTTGTCCCATTAGGATCAGAAGCACTGGGGTCAAGGGTAAAGAGTGCCACACGTTTCTTCAAGGAACTGGGTTCCAGTCTTATTGACACCACCAGGGACCCAAGGGTGGAAATCCAAAGGGAAAATGCTTGCTGCATCCTGGGCTCGCGTCCAGCTTTAGAGGAGCTGGAGAAGATTCATAATCTTTGATATATTGTGCTAATGTATTCATGTTTGTGATTTTTAAATAAATGATCCCTGACATATATTCGCATTTTACTTTATGTGACTCACATATTTAAATTTTGTGCTTCAGAAATTTACTGTGTGTGTTTCTTGCTTTCATTCATTATTGAACACAGAGTTGCTACTCTTGGTCATTCACTCCACCCCACCATTGCTGGAGCTGGTGAGTTACCACTGTCAGTACCACTACCCACTTACCACTTAACACTACCCAGAGCACACTATTGTCCCTTGTGCAATATGACATAGTGTATCTGTGACCCACAAAATACAGGAGTGGTCGTCACATCTGAACGACAGATCCAAACACGAAGAATCTTGTTGATGATATGAGCATAGAGGTAGCCCGAGTTGCATTGTCATACCCCATGGCAGTACCCAGAGCCGCATAATCAGCCATGGCTATGTTACTGGCAGTAACAAAAACTGAATGGTCACCCTCCAGGAAGAAGAGAGAACCCTGGGTGATGTTCATTCACAATTCATGACTGGGAGTCCGAACAGGAAACTCGCCTTACAGAAAATTTAAATTGTTTACATTGTTGATATTTAAATTTATATATTTAAAGAATTTTAGGCATTTGGTTTTCTCTTTTCCACTGATATAGTACTGGATACTCAACACTGGGGAATGGTCTCTAAAATAATGATAGTTATTATGGAAAAAAAAGCAAAAAGCATACACTTCGGGATATCACTTAAGGGATACGTTTTGGTTCCAGAACCGTCGTCCTTCCAAATGATATAGGAGAATAAGGAAAACAGAGTATAAATAGTGGAGAATGCAAGTCAGGAGAAGGTTGGCTCGTGGCATGCAAGAACTGAGCAGTGTCATCTGTTCTAGAGTTGTGGAGATATGGCAGTTCCTAGTTGCAAATAGCAACTGAAGACACTTCTAAACACCCGCGCCTGTTCCTGCTGGGTTATTTCTGCGTTGTTCCATTGCATTATCAACGGAAAAGGACTTTTCTGTTTTCCACACACAACTGCATCTGCCACTTCTTGGACCAAGACATTCCTACAACTTCCTCAAGTTCAATAGTATTCTCCGAATCTATTATTGGGCGTATTATGCATGTCATCGGCGAATTTACTCATGTCGTTTATTATTCCCTCGTCAAAGACATTCAAGTAGATCATGAACGAGGCCCAAATTTTTTTTCCAGTGACCAGTCCGCACTCTGATTTCACACCATTTGTGCGGACTTCGCTTCCTAAGAGTCAGCAATGCCTCGATTCAAAAGAATTATTTTTATTCATGTACAATATCTTGCCACTTTCTTCAACAATCTTTTGCGTGGGACTGTATCAAAAGCCTTGCTGAACTCCAAATAAACAACATCGTATTCCCTATAATGGTGCATTACTTCAAATTTTTCACTGAGGAAAGACACTAAATTTGTCAAGAAGGAACAGTCATATTATGACTCGTTATTCAGATAATGCTCATCAAGATGGCTTCGTATTTAATGGAAATTTGTTCATATGGACTTATCTCGTGATTGAAAGATGGGAAGTACATTAGCCATATTCGACATTTTTGGCACTACATCCGTTTACAGTGATGTATAGAATAGGCTAATATCGATTCAGTAAGGTCTGTTTTGCATTCTATAAGTATAATTATTTCGTTTTAACCGATCTACTTAAATAACCTTGTCTCTGGTGATTGTGATATTAATTTACTTTCTTCAGAGCCTTTATAATTAGTTGCGGGAATATTATTTGTCTTGTGCGAAGTCCAAAAGTATTACTAGTTCAAATTCGACATTATAATATGGGGTAATAATATACAGTGCTACATCATATTGTTATTTTCAATTACCTTTAAGTATAATTATGTTGGAAATTGAATAAGCAGCCTTCAGAAAAGAGAATCATTAGAACGAAAAGCAATAACAAAAGGAAACTAACAAAGGAAAGCAGTAGGTTTTCAGTGCTGGTATTATGTCAAATAACCAAACAGTTTCGTAGCTTCCAGCCTACCATGGCACCCTGCTTCCAGCCTACCATGGCACCCTGCTACCAGCCTATCATGGCAACCTCTCACCGATTTTAACATATTTCTCTTGATATTTTTACATCACTGTCGAGGTGTATTTTAACCTAATTTCATATTTTTTTATTGTGCGTATTTTTTTTTTTTTTTGCTTGTGTAGAGCTAGAATAGTTTGAATAGTTTAACATGTGAGTAAGTGAGCGGTTAACACGCATGCGAGCGTTAATGTTTCAGTACACAGAGGTGAATAACATTTTGGTCACAGCGCTCAATTAATTTTTAACTCTTCCTTCTCTCTCTCTCACAAAAAAAAAACTATCTAGTGTTCTACTCACCGTAAAAAGTTCGAACTATCCGCCCCCCCCCCCACCTCACCGTAGAACGATCCATTCTTTCTCTCACCGTAGAGATTGCTTTTAGTTTCCCATTATGATTTTTGAGCTTTTCATTATACATCACAGAAGAACCTTCATTCTCCCATACCGTTGATACTTTAATTTATTCTTTCTTCTTATAATTTTTCATCTATTCTCCCTATGAATTTACCACCTTTCTCCCTTACGAATCATTTTCTCGACTCCTCCTTTCTTTTTTCACACTCAGATCTTTGAGTCCTTAGAGCTCCCCTTTCCCTTTAAACCCCTTAACGCCACAGAATCCTTCCTGGCTCACCCAAATCCTCCACCAAGAAGAAACATTGATCCTACAAAGGCTCCGGAGCACTTCTTTGCAGCATCTTCCTTTGTTTGCTTCTGGCCTCCTAGTGTCTTGTATAGTCCGTAGTAGGAGGTTTCTTTTGCGTTTTTAGTAGATTTAATCTTGCTTAAGAAGTCTTTGGATTGTAACTATGGTGAATATTGTGTTGCAGCGGTATACGTTACATTGTTGTCATGTGTTGTAATGCCGTGGTGAATTGTGTTGCTGCAGTGTGTGTGTGTTAGGCGATAGGTGGAGTTAGCTCTGTAACTAGGATGTGTCGCGTAGTTCTATTGCGTTGTGTAGCTGTAGTGTGTATACTGTGACTATTGTGTGTTGCGTAGCACTGGTGTGGCCTCTGTGATTGTGATATATATTGTGTCACTATGGTGTGTTCTGCTACTGCAGTGCATTGTGGATCGTGTGACAGTGGAATATGTTGTCCGACTTCATTTTTTCTTTTGTTGTGTTAGTGCTACTGCTGGGATGTTCTTAAGCGACGATTTAATTTTAATGTTTTTGCTCGGTGGTTGGTATGTTATGGTACAGGTGGAAGGTAAGACAGAGTGTTTTAAGTATACAACTATTGAGACTGTCCAGTTACTATGGTGTGCGTGAAATTCTCCTCGTCTGTTTCATTGATTAACTACGGGCATTCGATTCTGCTCCACATTTAGTGTTTTAGTTGATTGGTGCGTCTTGAACGCAAACGACATCCCTAGTGATGGTTTACATTCTGAGAGCTGTCTATTCTGGGGATATGGCGTCCAATAAGTGTCCCCTGCTACGAGGTGTTGTGCAGTGGTTGGTGTTTGGCCCATTTTTTCTCCTCTGTATTATCTCTATCTTCTTATTTTTCCGGAATATATATTAGGCGGAGGAGCGAGGGTAAAACATGCCATACTCTTGCTGCTTTGCCCAATGGAGAAAGCTTGGTTATAAGTCATTAGCTGAATCAATTCTATGAAACCTGCCATCCCATTTCCAGATAAATGGGTTGCTTACCTCTAATTCCACTTAGGGTAGTGTATGTGGGTGTACTTGGTCATAACGCTGATAAACTGAAGGGTAGTGGAAGACCCCTTACATGTGGCCAGCGCCTGTAGCATACATATAAATGCGCATTTAATAGTATTGCTAACAAGCACTTACCGTCATGAGGTGTGGATTTGTAGACCCTTAGCTTGAGTTAGGTACACTGTGAGATACATGTATGAATCACTGATATTCACCCAGCTTTTGTGTAGGAGAGAAGCTGTGCAGTCATTGTGTAATATAGCAGTGAAGAGTAGTCTAATTCACGTTGTAAGGTAATTAGTGAATGTTAGTGTTCGTCACTGTACTAGCCTAGTGTTGGGTAAGTTGCCTTCTTTGACTAAGCTGTTATACATGGGGAGTAGACCGGCATGATTAGGCGAGGTGTAATCACCTACACTCTTCCTGTACACTTGGTTTTCGTGACTGGCTAGCGTAGGTAGGTTCCCTTCCTTGGTGGCTGGCACAAGTAGTTAGCCCTGTTGTCAATTTGTGTAGGCTGTGATAAAAGTAATCATAGATACTAACTAAATTACTCTACACCTAACTCTAAATTAGGTTAAATACTTATAAAAGGTGGTATATCAATAAACTATAGAAGCTTCATCACTAAATTAGATTCATAAGTTATAGTTGATAGAAGAATGTCGCATCTTCGAGTGTAGGCATATATATACCTGGAGAGGGTTTCGGGGGTCACCGCCCCCTCTGCCCAGTCTGTGTGATAAGTTAACGCCTACTCTCAACAAATATACCTAGCGCTACCTCTCTCCCACATCTGAAATTAGCGGGAAAATAGCTTGATTTTCCCACATTTATAAGGGACTAATAAGGAGTCATGAATAATGTAATGTAACAAACGAATGTGCTACCCTCTCCATTTTATCCTATCTCAAGTAAATTTTAAAGTCGACTCTATGTGTTATAGACTTGCAATTGAAGTTTTTCATGACACATCCCACTATGCCCGGCTATGGATGGGCTACCTACACTACAAACCCTTCACCCTGACTCCCTCTGTATGTCCCTTAAAGCTTACCTATAGACGTTTGGCGTTCTTCAACACTAGTATGAAAATCTCGCAGACTGCCATTTTTTGGCTCCGATCCTCTGTGTATTTGCTGTATTCAGCACTTTGAGTTTCTTGCAGAATGCCATTTTTGGCCTGGATGCTGAAGTCATTTGCTGTATTTAGCACTTTGAGTTAATGTCTGGTAACCCTTAATATTATAGTTCCTGGGAAGTTATGACATGTATGACACAAGGATCTAGAGCTTTATTGCTGCCGGGGCATGTTGGCATCCAGGAAAATGAACGTGCAGATTCTGAGGCGAAGGCTTCTATTTCGAGCTCGCTCTATAGCAGACTTCTGCCTCAAAGTGACTTACTTCATTGATCACGTAAATAGATATGTCCTTGGGAAATGACGTTCCTAAGGTACACTGTGAAGTGCTGAAGGAGGTATACTGTGGAGTACTTCAAGAGGTACACTGTGGAAGAGTCCTAACGAGGAACGCATGTTATACTGAGTTCGGGAACATGTTGGCATTTAGTTCTTCACCATCAACAAGAATTGTCACTTTGAGACGACTCTCAGTTAACTGATGATCGGTCACACACATCTTTCTCATCTATTTGTAGGTGTTCCCATATCCTCTCTCCTCCCTGTAATGCCTGCAGCTTGCAGCTGTCTGTAGAACACAATTGATCTGTTTGCCTACGACTTAGGCCTTTTTTTCCTTCCGTCGTTGCTTTTATGGAGTTCCGGTAGAGACCTCAGGAAACTTTAAGAAGGGTCCCATGACATTGACAGTTTAGCTGGATTTTTAATCGATGTTGGTTTTTTAACTTAGTGTGACAGTATTTATTTTTGTCGAGTAATATATTCATTCTAGTAGTTTTCTTTACTACTTTTACCTTATGTTTGTTGTATATATTATTATTGCCAAGATCGCTGAATGATCTGTTCTGTTCAGATTAAGCCATCTTCCATTTTCAAATCTACCTTCCCACCTATAATATATTTCTTACCATTGCTTTACTGTCCCCACTGTCTAATTATTTTTAAAGATTTTAAACAAGAAAACTTGGCAGTTTCTTCACGTGGCAAACAGACCCTGTTTCAGCTACATCCTTCACTGTTTACATCCTCGAACTTTCCCTAGTGTTAATCCTGCAGGTGAGATAAAGCACATTTTCAGTGGCGAACTTTTTCCTAGAAACATACATCCCTCTTTCTGCAGGTATATCTACATCCCTTTGCTGCGTCATCAACCTTTTTCTTCTGACACCGAGCCAGTGGCTTCCTTTCATGCTGGTGACCAAGGAAATGAGATCGTGGATGTAGTTGCAAATACTGATCATTCCCAGCAGGGGTTGGAAAATTTGTTGCCAAATATAAACAAATTGGCCTCAGTGTTAGGGTACATCTCCCATCAGCTTTGTTAAACTCGGCACCAGCTCGCAACTTCAATCAGTTATGATTCATTCGTGATTCTAACAACCCTTATCCATGGGTTCGCGCTGAACACCGTTACCATGGTGTATTTACAAATGAGACATACCCAGGTGGTAACACATCTCTTCCAGATACTATATATATGATGCATAGCTCTGCTCTTCTTGAACTTTCTCCTCTAATTTCTTTGGTTTTGTACTGCTCACACTTTACTCCGTCAGGAAATAGCTCAGAGAGGTGTCTAACACCTTTCAGTCACAATCCTTTTAAATATCTTTGGCTTTTCACTCTTCATTCTAGTATCGCTACGCTATGGACGGGCTGGGCAACATCTAAATTACAGACTACGCTAAATTTCTGGGTGTAGAATCAAAGAGAATACAAAAAATGACAGCTAACTATAATATATGAAGTTGATAATAAAATATATGCTGTAATATTAATATTGATATAAGACTGTATCAACAGTGACATAACCGAGATCTCGAGCGACCACTAACGCGATCTTGGTGAAAAAAAAAAAATAGTTCACTTAGTAAGCAGTACACCAGCTACTAACAATTTCTTATATGTTTACCAGGTCATCGTATAGTTTGTAGCAGTCACTGTAACATCATCTACTTATTATGCTGCCCCTACACGTAGACATTTCTTTTGACGCTACCTGGTTGCCTAGCAAAGCTCCCAACTGATCACCTAGCAAGTTCTCGGCTAGGCTCAGCCTCCGACATGGTGTATAAGCCTCGACACTTTTAGAATTTGATCCACTCCTCTTCCCTAAGCTCCGCTCTATCTCTCAAACTTTTGTTCTCATCCTTGCCATTTCACACAACACTGAAAAATATATCTTTTCTCTCTCTTTCCTCTAGTATCGACTCTTCATTTCATTCTCTTCTTGATAGCTTCACTGCAATTTAAAAATAGTACTTGGATGTATATATTATATATATATATATATATATATATATATATATATATATATATATATATATATATATATATATATATATATATATATATATATATATATCAATAACAACACTGCGACTAGCCGGGGACTCGAACCCGTGTTGTTTTAGCCCGCCTCATGGTGAGCGAAAATTCCACCACGCTCTAACACAGTAGTCCCCCCAAATTCGCAGTGTGCGTGCGTGTCGTGCCGAATAGGTAAAACTTGCTATTTTGGCTTAAATAACAACGCTCTTGCCGAATAAGGCAAGCAAATATTTGTGCATGCATTAATTTTGCAAAAATCATTCTGAACAAGCGAAAAAAAATATACATCATTATTTGTTTACTTTTAAATTATTGTAAACTTATCTAAAATCTAATTAGTTGGATTAGCTAAATTAAAATGCGTTTGTTATAATAAGATTAGGTAAGTTTTCTAAGGTTCTTTTAGTACAAAATTATTAATTTTTACATAAACATAAATGAAAAAAAAATATATCTTTAAAAGAATCAGAGAAAATTTTAGAAATGACTAAATTTTAAATGAGTTCTTGCTAATTGACAAGTTTTACCTATTCGGCACAACATATATACATATGAAATAAGGTGACAGTAAACAGGTGAAATCACAATATGCAAAACAACCACTGTGAAAAAATAGTGAAATTCCAAGCGCTTTCGTGACTTCACATTATCAAAGAATTATAAAAATAAAATATCAACAGGAAGGCATATAAGGACAAGAGAAGACTTCGTGAGAAGTCACGATTATATATATATATATATATATATATATATATATATATATATATATATATATATATATATATATATATATATATATATATATATATATATATATATATATATATATATATATATATACTTGAAGGTGCATCTACAAAGTAAAATTGATAAAAATATTACATATTTTTTGGGTCTGCAGCTAGGGCCCTCTTCAGTAATTATCTGAAAAAAAAAATCTAAGGCAACTTCGGGAGGACATTCGAGCCAGTATGAAGTATGAGTGCAGATCACAGAGGGATTATTAAGTCTTGAGAGACACAGCAGGACGGACCCAGTGGAGGCTCTTGTATTGATGTGAGTCTGGTTATCTGTGGGCACCGCTGAAAGTGGCTGTGGGGAGACACAGAGTTAAGACACTAATTAGGTCAAGGTTAAACTGTTAACATACGTTGTGTGTCACACAACATAAACTACCTTTTTTGAAATATAATAATAAAATACAGTGTAAATTCTTTACATTTACGATATTAATTACAAATCCATAACAAACTCTTAATTTTTATTATTTTATTTTTTATATAAGTTAAAACTTTCAAAGAGCAATGATTAATGTACCATTGCACCCAAGGTAAGATAATAACAACAAAATAGCCATTTGCTTGTTGTACTTGCTAGTGTAACAAGTCATTGTTCTCTTAGAATTATTTAGTTAGTTCAATTTACAGGCAACAGGATACTGTTCATCTACATATTATTTTTAATCCCAATCCATTCAAAGTATACCACCTTTCATCCTAGGTGACGATTAAATAACAGTGGACTGAGATCCAGGTATATCTTCGCCTCGATGTGAACTGGTGTATCACGAGTGAGGAAAGCTGTTCATACGTCTCACTCTGTCAGGAAATTGAATCTAGGTCCTTTCAATTGTTAACTGATATCTGGGTAACTAAGACACAGTTTTCTAATTCTTGTGTTTGTTGCCCTCGGATGATTTATTACAATTTGATTCGCGTGTAGTTAGCAATATTGCCCGTTAATACAAATAGTATAACAAAACCATAAATACTCCAGAGTTTTAAGTTGTTAGCTTATTTCTGGCGAGCAAAGTATAGATTAAGATGAAAAAAACAGTACACTCATCGTAATCGTATTTTTTTCTTTCCATATTGTTTTTAAATTTTGTCAAATGAAATAATAAACTTATTGAAATATTCTGTCCAGTTGTGGCGTTGTCCTTATGTTGTGGTCAGAACCGAAAAGGAAAATCTTTCTAGCTGAGGTGTCTAGTAACACAGGTCAAAATGTGGTAACCGTTAGCATATGTTAGCGTTGTGTCACTTGACATGGTACTCGGGGTGGTCCCAATAGAGTCACAGTATATCTAGAAAAATTGGGGTACGAAATTATATTGTCCAGGTGGGTCATCGGCCACAAAATTCAATTCAGGAGTGGAATTCTTCAGTTTGTCAGTGAACAGACCTCTGACGCAAGAGAGAAAGTTCTTGCCAGAAGTTTTGCTTCAGCAAAACATTTTTCCAGAGACTGGCGAAGGAAATAGAGGGATATTCTATATAGATTTAAAAAATAAGTAATGGATCACAAATTTATTGTTTTCTTGATAAAGAGGGCAGATAATCCTGCATAGCGAGTCATATTTTCAAAGGTTTATACCGTCATAGACTCTACCAGAGGAGAAATGATCGGGATATAACCTGTGATCTAGGAACACAAACTTCTCTTTAATTGCGGATGACACCAGGCATGTCGGGGCTGCGTCAGGAGGGAGCGAACTCTGCAGGATAACAGGAGACAGATAGAGAGAAAAAATATACTATATATAAATATATATCTATATGTACAGAGATGAGAGGGAGAGAGAGAGAGAGAGAGAGAGAGAGAGAGAGAGAGAAAGACAGAGAAGAGAGATGGGGGGGGGAGGGAGAACATGATGGACACATGTGGGGGAAGAACAGGGTAATTACAAGGGAAGAAAAAGGAGGAAACGATTAAATCTTATAGGAAGAGTGGGAATAACCGAGGGAGAAAGGGTAGAATGACTGGTTATATAATTGGGGTAAACTAGTAGAGGGGAGAGAAATTAATGATTTAGCAAGCTGGTAGAAAAAAACCGGTTAAAGACTAGGACGAGGTGGATGATCAGAGAGGTCAGGGAAGACTATTGCTACGCTGGTACCGGAGAAATATACATCGAGTGACGGAATCTCCATTAATCTTGAAACACAAAGAATAAATATTTATTGATTATTATGTGTAAACAGATGTGTGGTTCAGACAAAAGTGGGATGAAGATGTCGAATTAAGTAAATAATGTTACATAATTAAGGGACACTGTTGAAACATAAAAAAAAAAAACTAAAGAAAAAATCAAGACAAACTAATCTAATACTAATTCGTTTTGCCAATTTTGCTATATTTCGCTTTATCATTTATCTTCATAAAGCTGTGTATAGGTCCTGCCTCCACTACATCACTCTCCAGATTGTTCCACTTTCTGACAAGTTTATGACTTAAGAAATATTTCCTAACATCCCTGCGACTCATCTGAGTTTTCAACTTCTAGTTGTGACCCCTTGTTACTGTGTCCCATTTCTGAAACATCCTGTCCCTGTCCACACTGTCAATTCCTTTCAATATTTTATATGTCGTTATAATATTTTCCCTATCCCTACTGTCCTCTAGCGTGGTCAGGTTGGTTTCTCAAACCTCTCCTCGTAGGACATACCCCCATAATTCCGGGACCAGTCTTGTTGCAAACCTTTTGCAATTTCTCTAATTTCTTGAAGTGCTTCAAACTCCAATATGTACACGGTGTACACAGTCTTGAACGATTCCTTACTCAGGTGTCGAAACGCTATTCATAGGTTTGCCATTCGCCCATATGCTGCAGCAGTGTATGTATGTATGTGTGTGTGTGTGTGTGTGTGTGTGTGTGTTTGTGTGTGTGTGTACTCACCTATTTGTGGTTGCAGGGGTCGAGTCATAGCTCCTGGCCCCGCCTCTTCACTGATTGCTACTAGGTCCTCTCTCTCCCTGCTCCATGAGCTTTATCAAACCTAGTCTTAAAACTATGTATGGTTCCTGCCTCCACTATGTCGCTTTCCAAGCTATTCCACTTCCTGACAACTCTATGACTGAAGAAATACTTCCTAACATCCCTTTGACTCATAGGAGTCTTCAACTTCCAATTGTGACCCCTTGTTTCTGTGTCCCCTCTCTGGAACATCTTGTCTCTGTCCACCTTATCTATTCCTCGCAGTATTTTATATGTTGTTATCATGTCTCCCTAACCCTCCTGTCCTCTAGTGTCGTCAGGCCGATTTCCCTTAACCTTTCTTCGTAGGACAATCCCTTAGCTCTGGGACTAGTCTTGTTGCAAACCTTTGCACTTTCTCTAATTTCTTGACGTGCTTGACCAGGTGTGGGTTCCAAACTGGTGCTGCATACTCCAGTATGGGCCTGACGTATATGGTATACAGAGTCTTGAATGATTCCTTGGTGAGGTATTGGAACGCTATTCTTAGGTTTGCCAGCCGCCCGTATGCTGCAGCAGTTATCTGATTGATGTGTGCCTCAGGAGATGTGCTCGGTATTATACTCACCCCAAGATCTTTTCTTTGAGTGAGGTTTGCAGTCTTTGGCCACCTAGACTATACTCTGTCTGCGGTCTTCTTTGCCCTTCCCGATATTCATGACTTTACATTTGGCAGGGTTAAATTCAAGGAGCTAGTTACTGGACCAGGCTTGCAGCCTGTCCAGGTCTCTTTGTATTCCTGCCTGATCCTCGACTGATTTGATTCTTCTCATTAACTTCACATCATCTGCAAACAGGGACACTTCTGAGTCTATCCCTTCCGTTATGTCATTCACATATACCAAAAACAGTACAGGTCCTAGGACTGACCCTTGTGGAACTCCACTCGTCACAGGTGCCCACTCTGACATCTCGTCACGTACCATGACTCGTTGTTGCCTCCCTGTCAGATATTCTCTGATCCATTGCAGTGCTTTTCCTGTTACGTGTGCCTGATCCTCTAGCTTTTGCATTAATCTCTTGTGAGGAACTGTGTCGAACGCCTTCTTGCAGTACAAAAAAATGCAGTCTATCCACCCCTCTCTCTCGTGTCTTACTTCTGTTACCTTGTCATAAAACTGCAGTAGGTTTGTGACACAGGATTTTCCTTCCCTGAAACCATGCTGGTTGTCGTTTATAAGCTTGTGTCTTTCTAGGTGCTCCACCATTCTCCTCCTGATGATCTTCTCCATGACTTTGCATACTATACACGTCAGTGACACAGGTCTGTAGTTTAATGCCTCGTGTCTGTCTCCTTTCTTAAAAATTGGGACTACATTTGCCATCTTCCACGCCTCAGGTAGTTGCCCAGTTTCAATGGATGTGTTGAAGATTTGTGTTAGTGGCACACACAACATCTCTGCTCCTCTCTAAGGACCCACGGAGAAATGTTGTCCGGTCCCACCGCTTTTGAGGTATCGAGTTCACATAGCAGCTTCTTCACCTCCTCCTCGGTTGTGTGTATTTCATCCAGCACTTGTTGGTATACCTCCCTATTCTGAATTCCTGGAGTCCTTCCTGTCTCCTGTGTAAATACTTCTTTAAATCTCATGTTGAGCTCCTCACATACCTCTTGGTCGTTTATTGTGAACTCCCCACCTTCCTTTCTCAGCCTGATTACCTGGTCCTTGACTGTTGTTTTCCTCCTGATGTGGCTAAACAGCAGCTTCGGGTCAGACTTGACTTTTGATGCTATATCATTTTCATATTGTCGCTGAGCCTCCCTTCTTACCTGTGCATATTCGTTTCTGGCTCTTCGGCTAATCTCTTTATTTATCTCTTTATTAACTAATTAACTACTTCTGTCCCTATTCTATATAAATCCTTCAACACTACTTTCACTACCATTACCTCTCTCTTCTGCCCCCTGGCCCTTCATTTTTTCCTGGGCTTCTTCGCTTCTCGCTTCAGTGTGACTTTTCATTGGTCCGAGTCGGACTGCAACGTCATTATTTTCCTAAGTGCGAGTTATGTGTGTATAATGCATCTCCTATAAGAAGAGTAAAGAATGTATTTATAAGCATGCACCCTATAAGAGCAAGAATATTCAAGCATTCAGCAAGAACTGCGCTTCATGTCTAAGATCAGTCCGTTTTCTTATTAACAGAGAGTATTTCACTGTTACAAAGACAGGCAAATGGGTGAACTAAGTTGTGCGTGCCAGGGTTTTATGTCGTTAATTCCATTTTCACGGTACAATCAGTGTGAACTTCCATGGGTTAGTCTGCCTATCTGGTGTGTACCTGAGAAGACCCTTGCGGCCAGTTCCCAGACCTGGCTCTCATTGTATGGTGTGATCAATTAGGCTGTTGGTGTTAGCCGCATGAAGTCCAACATAAGCACCACAGCTCTTGAGAAACTTGGCCAATTCTTTCTGTGTGTTTGTGTGTGTGTGTGCGTGTGCGCGCGCTTTTGCGTGCATGTGTGTGTTCTGAGTTAAATTAAGAATTTCCTGAGATGACAAGTAAGCAGGAAATTAAAGGTCATTTAGTAATTCACATATAAATGCCCTTTAATTACACATCCATACTTTTTAATTGCTACTAAATATTTTAATTTTACGATGCTTGTTAATTAATTGCAAAAAATTAAACAACTTGTTTTAATGAGTTTTAAAAAGCTTTGTATTATTTTCGTTGAACTTCACTGAGGTATATTCATTGCTGGGGAAATAGTATAGTAAAGTACGTTGTAATGGCAGTGAAGAGAGTAATACAGCCAAGAGGAATTCGTCTCAGCCAAGAGGAATTCGTCTCAGCCAAGAGCGTACACATTGAGATGGTATGGTGAAACCTATGCTCGACGGAACTCAATACAGCCCGCCGTGACGATGCCCTTTAAACTGTACTGGAATGACTCAAAACGGTACTGAAAATTTTAATGAATGAACCAAAGACTTCTGCATTGTCACAGTACCGTGAAAACTGTGCTTAAACACAAGGGATGCCAAACTAATGACGATACTCTTTATGTCCCTTGTTTTCTCTAGGCTATGGTACTGCTATGCTCTAACAGCTCCGTTGAAAGCAGGCGAAATTGCAGACCTGCAGAATGTAGAGAGAACCTTCGCTGCTCACATAGATTTTTTCAAGCACCTTAATTACTAGGAACGCTTGAAGTCTCTTGATCTGTACTCCTTGAAATGCAGGAGTGAGATACACTTTATAACGTACTCCTGGACAATTCTAATAATATCTTTATTTACTACAAGTACATGTACAAGGTATACCGGCCTAGCTGACATCAATGACACTACAATATAGAAAGCCGCTTGTTATGCAGAGCATTTCGGGCAAATTAGGTCAGTTTTGTGGCAGGATGCGACCCACACCAGTCGACTAACTCCCAGGTACCCATTTTACTGATGGGTGAACATAGACAACCAGTGAAAAGAAACACGCTCAATGTTTCTACCCTCGCTGGGGATCGAACCCAGACCCTCGCCATGTGAAGCGAGAGCTCTAGCCATCATTCTCCGTGTAAGGAATAGGCTTGGCAGACAGTGCATAATAACCCCAATGAAAAGCAGGGGTGCAGTGAATACAGTAAGGAAAATTTCAGGAAATATGAAGGGACCAAGACTTTTCAAGAGATTGCCAACAAATCCCTGACTGTCTTCAAGAAAGAATTGGCCAAGTTTCTCAAGAGCTGTGGTGCTTATGTTGGACTTCATGCGGCTAACACCAACAGCCTAATTGATCACACCATACAATGAGAGCCAGGTCTGGGAACTGGCCGCAAGGGTCTTCTCAGGTACACACCAGATAGGCAGACTAACCCATGGAAGTTCACACTGATTGTACCGTG
The DNA here is from genome assembly GCA_009830355.1 of Cherax destructor. NCBI lineage: Eukaryota > Metazoa > Arthropoda > Malacostraca > Decapoda > Parastacidae > Cherax > Cherax destructor. The sequence continues at coordinate 133,682 of WNWK01000287.1, read as the reverse complement.
AAAATGGAATTAAAGACATAAAACCCTGGCACGCACAACTTAGTTCACCCATTTGCCTGTCTTTGTAACAGTGAAATACTCTCTGTTAATAAGAAAACGGACTGATCTTAGACATGAAGCGCAGTTCTTGCTGAATGCTTGAATATTCTTGCTCTTATAGGGTGCATGCTTATAAATACATTCTTTACTCTTCTTATAGGAGATGCATTATACACACATAACTCGCACTTAGGAAAATAATGACGTTGCAGTCCGACTCGGACCAATGAAAAGTCACACTGAAGCGAGAAGCGAAGAAGCCCAGGAAAAAATGAAGGGCCAGGGGGCAGAAGAGAGAGGTAATGGTAGTGAAAGTAGTGTTGAAGGATTTATATAGAATAGGGACAGAAGTAGTTAATTAGTTATTGTAGTAGTAGTAGTAGTCGTAGTAGTGATGGGGTAATTGCAGTAGTAGTAGTTGTGATAGATGTAATGGTAACGGAGTTAATAGTAGCGGTCTCAGTTGAAGGGCAAATAAAACAGAGAAATACGGAAAACAGAATACTATTTACACTACTACTACTACTGCTACTAATACTAATGCTACTAGTAATACTACTACTACTACTACTGCTGTTACTACTATTACTACTTCTACTATTACTACATCTATAACTACTACTACTTCTAGTATTGCAACTCATTTCTGTTCATATCTTCGTTCTGTCTTTTGTGTATCTCTGTCTTGTTTCTTGTTCAACAGTGGCTGCTACTTTTAAATCTTGCCCAACTTTTGCAATTACTTCTACCACAGCTACTACAGCTATTACCTCATCCCTGCTATAACTACTACTGCTAGCACCACTGCTGCCACTTTACCACTATTATTTCTGCTGCTATTTTATGCCCTCCACCAGCACTACTACTTCTACTCCCTCTACTTCCACTACCATTACCTCTCCCTTGTTTCCCCGCCCCCTCTCGTATATATTCTGGCCTTCTTCCCTTCTCACATCAAAATGATTGTCAGTGGTCCAAATCGGACAAAACCGTCGTCATTACTTACCTTCTCCTAAGTGCGGGTTATTTGTGTTTTGTTCCAGCCTTGGTATTGCTATTTTTTATTCTTTATGAAATGTATTCTTTGTGATTCCACCTAGAAAATCAATTTAATCTTCCTCCTAAATTTTTCCGAAATTGCACACCTAGTCCCTGGATTCTCGGCCAAAGAAATAAATCAAATAATGAACTAGATTATTTTTTTTATTTAGCTTTTTTATCATCAAAACATTTTGGTCTATTTGAAAAAGATTTTGTATTATTTATAAACTCTACCAAAATTAAACATTTTCACGGTGCATTAACTGCTTTAAAGTCAATGCTAAAGCATAATTTAATTAATTTCTCCTGAAAGTAATGCTGGAAGAAAACATCGGGAATTCCATTTAAAGAGAAACAACAACCAACACACCATGCGCTGGCCAGACGTAGTCCTACTATGTTGTTGTTGTTGTAAGGGGCCCCTGAGGTGGTGCAGTATTGTCCTGCTGGTGCTCCCCACAGGAGCGGTATCACTACAATCTCCCCCTTCTAAAATATCAAGTCGAACACTATTGTTTGAAAGCAGATGATTGATTTCGGGTACTGTTTCAATCATCCAGCTAATATGCAGTCTTTTCTGTAAAGAATAAATTAATTTACATACTCCGGTATAACACTATCGACGCCTGGATGAAAATTGACCTTGAGGAAGGATATTCCAAAGTTACACATTAAATTTCATGTAGCAAAGTCCAATATGTTGTTAGTAGCTTTGTAGAGGGATCAGGAGTTATTACTCGACCTCTGCAAAGACAAATAGTTGGCACAAAATAAGTCAATAGAGCCAGTTGAGTAATACTAATTGAGTACAACTAAGTGAATGAAAGTAAGTGAATAATGACTACATAAATACAATTAGATGAGTGCAACTGCAATAGGTGAATTCAGCTAGGCGGATACAACTAATCGACTACAGCTAGCTGAGTAAAACTAGGTGAATACAAAAAAGTTTATGCAACTTAGAAAATAGTTACGTAGATACAACTAGGTGAGTAACACTAGAAAATCAACAAGCTGAGTACTAGATGAAGCAAAGACACCACATAATGCAGTCCACATAATAATATTCCAGCATTATAAACATTACCCTAATTTTATATCAAAAGAAAATAATTTTTCCTCCCAAATTTTTATCAGATATTATAGTTACCTTATTAAGAGACCGGCAGTCCAGTAAGTTACCTGCAGGAAGGTAACCAGCTAACCCGTGTTTAAGGTAATAAACTTGAACATAATAACAAATTTAAAGCCCCTAAAAATTTGTTTTGGGTTTATTTTTAATAAGATACAACTGAAAAGAGTTCACGAGTCAATTTTTAAATCAAAATGAATAAGATAAGTTGTTAATTTTCATTCTGTATACTACTGTCGCTGTCTGTTATGTCGTTCAGTGTTAATTGTAACAATTACATAATTGTTCGCTGTTATTCGCTGTTTCTGCAGAGTGCGGCTGAATTCTGCAAATCTTCGTCACTGATCTGGAGTTACTGCCACAATTAGTTATGTTATTCTGTTTTTTTTTTTTTCATGGGTGTGAAGGACGAAATCTATACAGATGCGAAAATGCTCAGGAACATTTTTATACCGAATAAAAAAAAATAAACATACTTTTCAGAGATGATCCACTTCAGGACTTCTGGGTTGATAGGCCTGGTTTTTAATTATTGTACGTGCTTATAATATGAGAGACGCGTTCTGTTATCACCGAAACATACGACAGCGTTGTTGTATGTTACACTTGGTTAATTTGTGTTAACAGACGACAGTCAGTCCTAACCTAAACAAACCCGAATGACGTGAATAGAAACAAAAATTGCTGAAAACTTTACTTGAGAAATCGACTTAGAATTTCTGAGGACGGGTTGCATAGTCATGGTGATAGTTGAGAGCTTACAGAATCCCGTATCTCGACGACCTCTGACTCACCCCGGCCAAATGGAAACTGCAAATTGAATGGAAACTCAGGGAAGCCGTGTGAAATTCTGCGAGGTGAAGTGTGATTCACTGTTTGTGTAAGGGAAGCGTCGGTGAGATTTACGGCAGAAGTTTGTCAATGTCTAGAGAGGCGCAGAGTTTGGGAATGGTATAAATATCCTGCCTTGTGCACGGTGAATACATAGTCAGGGTGGTGCAGATGGGGCTGATGTTTACCAGATGAAGACACACATTGAGAGTTATAATCACAGAAGAGACAGACAGATAGATAGACAGATAGAGAGAGAGAGAGAGAAAGAGAAAGAGAGAGAGTGAGAGAATAGATGAAAACATATATTGCTTGTTGCGTATTCTCAATAAAAATGAAGACAAGATATAGATGGCTAAAAGTATAATTTAAATACGTTTACAACGCAGGACACAACATCACATGCCAGAATGCTGCCCAGAAACACAAGACCACCGTTACGGGGAACTGACAGCTGGTTAACAGAGCTGTCAATCTGGTAATCAACTTGTCTACTGCAGTTGTCACTGACAGCAGACTGGTAGATGCGGTTGTCATCGGGAGGCTGCGGACGAAGATGGGATAAGGAAGACAGTGCGAAGACAAGCTTATATTGTAGAAAATGTTTCGATCGCCGAGGTCAAAACGTTGTCCTTTGTTCTCGTGCAGTACTTGCTACTGTCACATGTGCTGATGGTCGGTCATAAAATGTGTATGCATGCAAGTACGTATATTCACATGCGTTAGTGTGAGTGTACGTGTTTGAAAGTATGCGTATACGCGAATGCATGCGCATGTATGCTCCAGTGCCTGCCACCAAGCTCGTACTCATATGCATTTGTTTTTATGGGCTTGTGTTTGCCCATTTATATAAATGTATTTGTTTCTGAAGGCGTGTTTAAAGACCTCGACTGGTCTCCGGACACCACATAGTATGCTGTCCACTGTTGTACAGGTAGCTCTAGATTCAGCGCTTCTGGTAATCTACTCGATAGTTTAGGTGGAAAGGTTGACCAAGGCTATGTTGGCTTTAAGGAGAATTGAGGTTATGGTGTTGGCCGTCTGCCTGGTGGGGAGGACTGGTCGTCTATGGATGCTTTTGTTTATTTTTCTTTACTTGATAAAGTCCACCCTTGAGTGAAACTCCATAATAAAATGATTCTCTGATACCAGCAGCTTTATTTCTACTTGTCGGTTTGTGTCAATGTTTCCCTACTCTTACCTATTCTGATGTTTCTTCCCTTGCTGTCACTCTGTCATCTGTCCCTTACATACTGATCCATGTGAGTACTTTTCCTTGTACTGTTGCCTTCTCTTTCAATTTGTGAGTCAATCTCCAGTGTGATTCTGTATCGAAGCCTTCCCGACGTCCACAAAAATTCAGAAAACACATTCTTGTCTCTCCTGCTTAATATCCAATTTCGTGTTAAACAATTCCAGTAAGTTAATAAGGCAGAACTTCCCTCCTTACATCCATAATGTTTTTTATGCAATGAAGTTCCTTCTTTCTAGATGCGTCGCCAATCTCTGATTATCTTTTCTAGCACTTGCCAGAGTAGGTGTCAAAAATATGGACCTGAATTGGGTGTTTTTTATTTCTCTACTTATATATAGGGATCACATTTGCAGCTTTCCAAGTATCCATTGTTTGTTCTGTATCTAGTGATTTGCTATATATAATCGTAATAAGTCCCTATAATCACAGATTTTCCTGAATGCATGTTAGAGTTCATGTGTAAGCATGCTCTTGTGCAAGTGTATAAGCAATGCAAAAATCTTTAATTCTTACAATATAAGATCCAATGACAGTTCGCTCAATTTAGCACAAATTAATGTCAACAATTTAGGTTAGCTGTGTTCTTAAACAGTCACAAGGGTGATGTCGTTCTCTGGGAATCAGAAGTTTAAAAAGAACAATAAAGAAGAATTCCTGTAAAAACAATCAATACCAAAAAGACACAATGGTATAAAAGACTTTTACAATATTTTCTGGGAGCGAAGGAAAGGCACTTACAAAGACAGGTTTAATAAATAATAAGAAAGAGAAAGATAGGTGCTCTTGACTAGCGAAATGGGGGAAAAATATCTAAGTTCTCGCCTTCCTCTCATTTTATGTTATATGATTAATCAACGTCCAAGAAAATTAAATTTAATTTACAGCCACGAGAACATAAGTAGTGTGTTTAGCTACAGAGTGGGGCTTCATGTGGAAGTTATATTGTGTTTATAATAGTTGTGCTAGATCAGGGTAAGTTAGGTCTGGATAGATAAGCCATTGGCCATACCCACCATAACCTAACTTTTAAGACTACGTGTATTTGACGCACATATTAGTTATGTTTAACATTTATATCTCATAAATATTTTTAATTAACACTTGGTCCTGTCATGAAATAATGGTCAACATTTAGTCCTCACATCTTCAAGGACTCGGGTCTTTAATACGGTGAGGAGATATTGCAGGATGCTAGGTCACAAAGCAGGCCCTTAGGTCAATATAATACATCTCAAAAACTGGACTTCTCGCCTTCCTTGGATTGAACTCAGTTACCTTACATTCCCCAGATGCTATGTGACCAATGTGACCAGTGCTTCAACTGGTTAGATTAAATAAAATGTCTCGATGTATAAGCTTAGTCCTCCTCTAGGACGGGTATCTTGATGCCGATGAAGGGCTTTTGTTGCAGGGAATTTGAGATATCCCCATTTTCCTTTTCTCATATTTGATTACCTCCCATTCTCAAGGATGTGTGACGTATACAGGTTTAATGCTTCCGCATAATAATAATAATAATAATAATAATAATAATAATAATAATAATAAAGAACGACAATAACAACAACAATAATAATAATTACACCGGCAATAATAATCATAATAATAATAATAACAACAATAATAATAATAATTCACATTTTAAAAGATAAAGTATTAATGAATATGATTGGGCTGGTGAATTGCAACGTTAATGACCCACACAGAGTCAATGGGTTTTAAATCTAACAACATAAAGTATACCTTCCGCGGCTTGTACTAACACAAATAGTTGGCTATAACTGTGCTCTATGTCAGGTTCTCTCTCTCGCTGTGTCATTAGCAAGCTATGGATATTAGCACACTTAAACTCATAATGTTTTGTCCAAAACCTGGAGTCCAGAGTGCGTGTAGTAAATTACTAAGGCGAAATTTAAAGAGCGGGGGAGAAGGGAGGACAGTAGAAAGGGAAATTATTGGAGAAGAATTATAGGATTTTTTTTTTATATAACCAAATTGGGTACATCATCATTGCGAGGGAGAAGTGGAAATGAAGGAAAGGAGGAAGGGAGAGGAGAATTGGAAAGGGAAAAAGAGGGAAGCATAGGAAGGAGAGAAGGAAGATAGGGAGGCGAAGGAGGGAGAATGGTCATGAAAAGAAAGAGAAAGAGAGAAATAGAGAGAGAGAGAGAGAGAAAGAGAGAGAGAGAGAGAGAGAGAGAGAGAGAGAGAGAGAGAGAGAGAGAGAGAGAGAGAGAGAGAGAGAGAGAGAGAGAGAGAGAGAGAGAGAGAGAGAGAGAGAGAGAGGAAGGGATAGGAAAGGACGATTAGGTAGGAAGAGGGTAGAGGTATATCATAATCACACGTGTATAACCAAATAGGGATGGACTATTTGAATTAAGAGGCCCAGGGACAAGATGACACAGGTGGAAGGTGAAGTTAAAGATGTTATGAAGTGCTTCTTTAGTCTTACGATAAAATGAGGTACATGAGAAAGGGATGGAGTGACTCAGTACACCACTTCAGTAGTATGTGACTTTATATTCTTTAACAGGTCAGAAACCAGTGATAATGATTTAAAAAAATCTAGTGAGCGGGGGCTCAGGAGCTGTTAATCGAGTCCGACAAGCATAGATCAAAGCACAAAACATGCTTCAGAAAATAATAATTTATAACGTACAGATAAAGACTTGGGGAGATAGAAAACATCGATGAATGAAAAATAGAAGAGAAGGGTCTTCAAGGAATACCCCGGCAGACACATCAGGGTGAGTTCATCCTGGAAATAAATGGTACAAAATACCGACACAATGGAAAAATAAACACATAAGAAGTATAATGTGATCCTTTATTGACAACGTTTCGCCCACACAGTGGGCTTTATCGAGTCACTTGATGAAGTCCACTGTGTGGGCGAAACGTTGACAATAAAGGATCACATTATACTGCTTATGTGTTTATTTTTCCACTGAGTTCATCGTCCATACACACATCTGCACACAGCTGGATACACAGGCGTACGTCACACACAACTGGATACACAGGGGTAAGTCACACACAGCTGGATACACAGGCGTACGTCACACACAGCTAGATACACAGGCGTACGTCACACACAGCTAGATACACAGGCGTACGTCGCACACAGCTGGATACACAGGCGTAAGTCACACACAGCTGGATACACAGGCGTACGTCGCACACAGCTGGATACACCGGCGTACATCGCACACAGCTGGATACACAGGCGTACGTCGCACACAGCTGGATACACAGGCGTACGTCGCACACAGCTGGATACACAGGCGTAAGTCACACACAGCTAGATACACAGGCGTACGTCACACACAGCTGGATACACAGGCGTACGTCACACACAGCTGGATACACAGGCGTACGTCGCACACAGCTGGATACACAGGCGTAAGTCACACACAGCTGGATACACAGGCGTACGTCGCACACAGCTGGATACACCGGCGTACATCGCACACAGCTGGATACACAGGCGTACGTCACACACAGCTGGATACACAGGCGTAAGTCACACACAGCTAGATACACAGGCGTACGTCGCACACAGCTGGATACACAGGCGTAAGTCACACACAGCTAGATACACAGGCGTACGTCACACACAGCTGGATACACAGGCGTACGTCACACAAAGCTAGATACACAGGCGTAAGTCACACACAGCTAGATACACAGGCGTATGTCACACACAGCTGGATACACAGGCGTACGTCGCACACAGCTGGATACACAGGCGTACGTCACACACAGCTGGATACACAGGCGTACGTTGCACACATATCACTACATGATGTATGAACAAACAAACAAAAAGCGAACAACAAAAACATTAGAAACCAACTTGAAAATAAATTGCACTTTAATAATTACATTGTTTAGGCTTTTTATGATACTAATACTCTTCCCCCAATTATCTTTTTATTTCTCCCCTCCTTACTTTTCCCCGTGAAGAACGCCATTAAATGTACTTTTATAGGAGTAAGGGTAACACGAACGTTCCTTGAGGTGTAGGATAGTCTTTACGAGATACAGTAAACTCTGTTTTTAAGGGCTTCTGACCCTTCAGTGCATTATAAATATCTACATTGCCTTTAATACTTAGATATCAACAATACCTTAATTCAACAATGTTATTTGTTACCAACAATAATCCCACTACCAGCCTCACCATTCCCGCAATAAAAGTCCATAAAGTAATTGGTTACCATTACACCTAGATGACAAGGGGAGATAAACCACATGATGGCAGCGATACAAATGTATATATTCAAAAAAGCAAAAGGGCGGAGGAGTTTAAACGTTCGAAAGTTACGTTTTACCGAGGGAAAAAAAATGTCTTGAGCGATGCGTCCTTAGGATGACTTGTTTACTGATTATTGTTACCAGACAAGACCTTATATTCTTTTTGAAATACTTTTTCATCATATATTGTTTCTAATTACTGACATTAGCAATTTGCATTTTGGACAGAATCAAGTAATCGTCTTTGCAAATGTGGGTGTAGGCACAGAGCTGTAGTTATCTAGTGCTCATCGGCCAGTGTTTTCTTGCTATTCCTTGGTGGCATTTTCCCTCTTATATTCCATTTATTTCAGATCGATCCTGGTTGTCTCAACTTCCCAGTGACTGGCCTCGGGCTACCAGTGACCGACCAAAGCCAAGTTTATGAGCCCATTAAAGTTTGGTGGAGCTCCTGAAAGTTGGTAATAGTGTAAATGAGACTCTTGAGAGCCTGACCCTTAACGTGCAGCCCTGAGGGATCGAGTGCCCAAGTCGCCTCCACTGACACAAGTATTTACCTTCCGTTACTCTCGGAAATGTTAATGATTTTCTTTAGGGATTCATACTAATAAGCCGTATGAAATAAGAAGAAAATAGCTTTAAAAAAAAATGATGAACTATTAACGCTCAAATCAGTGAGGAAACTTTAATCGACTTTTTGGTCCTTCTTGGGCCTTTCAGGGCTATGGGAGAAAGTGGGAGAAAACCCAGAGACAGGTCAGGTGAAGAGGTGATCAGCAGGCAGATGAGATAAAAAATAAATACATATAAGGTCAGGTCAAGTCTATTGTGTTCTGAAGAATAAAATAACCATCAACATAAATTGTGTAACAAATAATGAATTATTCTCAAGTCTTGATATTGTGACATTTATTCTTCCTGATGATAAACTTCTGCCAAAAGTTTTTCGAAAATATTGTTAGCTAAGAAAGTTACTAATTAGTCAAACAAGTCCCACTTACCAGACCTCAATGCAAAACTTGAAAAAAAAATGGGATAGCGCCTGTATACTCGCCCAGTATGAAAACTCACAATAACTTTCAAAATTTCCGAAGCGGAAACTTCACTATGATACAGAGCTTAGTGGCGCCTGAAGCCTCAGCATTTCCGGCTAAGAGGAGATTAAACCATCAATTTCCAAAAGCCAAGACTTTCTACGAATACAACAGTATCTGATGTAGAAATATTTACATGTTTACAAGTCCTTTCTACTTTCATTGTTAGTGTCTTTACCATCATTAAATAATTTTTTTATCATTTATTATATCTGAGTATTATTCATCATAGTATTTCTGTTTTGTCGCTTCAGTTTCCCTCATTAATAATTACAATTATAGGCTTTATTACTATATTCCGTAAATAAGCGCCAATTCACCTCTAATTGAAACAAAAGCTCTCCAGGCTCCTAACATATTCCAGGTCAAATAACACCCTCTCAGTTTCTCACATATTCAAGGCATCATAATGCCCAGTCGGCTCTCCACATATTCCAAACAATAAAACACCAACTCAGCTCACTACATATTCCTGGTAATTATCATTTTTATTACTTGGATGACCCAGTTTGAAAGGGAGGCAGTCCGAGCCAATAAAGGTCATGACCTCATCAGGGGGAGCCGGACCATACCAATAAGGTCATCACATGACCAAAGAGGATCAGGCAGCATGACCTGGGTAAGAGATGGAATAAAATACTGATAAATGTAGAAATAAGACACATGTGCATTATAAAATTTGTTTTATTTAGGAAACGTTTCCCCATGACTGAAGAATTCATTCGTAGCCAAACGTTTTCTCAGTGAAATATCTTAACACTGCTCGTATGTCTTCATAAAGTCATGACCTGTCTATGTGGCCTGTTGGACAACGAGGTCATGACATATACACAGATAACCTTTACATAGGAGAACGAAACTTATGACGAGAGGGAGGCCGGGGCCGGGAGAACGAGAGAAGTATAATGAGAGGAGCAGTGGTAGTTGTAGTAGTAGTAGTAGTAGTAGTAGTAGTAGTAGTTAATAGTGCAATAGTGGCAGAGGTGGTTATAAGAATAGAGAGGTAGTAGTGACACGTGAGACACAGAAGCAGGCTGGGACAGCGAGGTCATGACCTGGCCAGAGTGAGGCAGCAAGGTCATGACTTGGCCAAGGAGAGGCGGGTCAGGACAGGAAAGACAGGCCAGAAATTCATCTCTCCCGGTCTATTTTACGCTCCAGTGAGTGTGTGTGGGGAAGAGCAGGGTGAGGAGGAGAGCAGTGGCTGCTGCTGCCGTGTGTGGTGGTGCTGTGATAATGGTACTGTAGTGATTGTACCTGTATAATGGTTCTATGGTAACTGTAGTTATTTAGTGGTGCTGTGGTATTGGAGTTGTGTTATTTGTGCTTTGGTAATCGTACCTACATAATCGTGCTTTTAAAGTGGGGCTGTTGTTATGATAATGGTGTTGTTCGAATTGTGGTAAATAGTGTTGCAGAAGTGGTATTGATACTGGGTTAATGGTAATGGGTCTGTGGTAATAGTGCTGTGATAGTAATGGTCCTTTCGTGATAAAGGTGTAAAAGCAATATTGCTGTGATACTGCTCCAGCGGTAATGGTACTGTGTTATTGTAGGTAAGGTAATGATAATGTCACTCTGGTAATGGAGCTGTGCTAATGGTTTTATGGCGGTAATAGAGCCATGGTAATGATACTATGGTGATGGTGCTGTGGTTATGGTGCTGGAGTGATGGTGTTTTGGTAGTAATGGTTCTGTGCTCGACAGCAATCAGTCACCTCTCCCTGACTTTCTTGACCAAATGCGGTATTAATTATTAGTTATTATTCGCACATCCAAGCAACAAGCTGTGCTAGGCCAGGCAGGTTGTGAGTGTTTGATACACCTCATTCCTCGTGAGTCGTATTTACAAAACCATTATTTGTAGTCTGGGGATCCCACACACCAACTTCATCTATAGACACCTGGACGGGAATTCTAACCCTCTCGGTGCAGATTGTAGTCTGCACTTGACACTAGCAAACACAATAATAACTGCTTTAGTGTCTTATGATACAGGTTCAGACATAAGTTTTATAAAAGACTGAAGCTATTAAACCAACAGTTGATTTCCCTAACTTAAGCAGATATTGAGCTGCTTTTTCACATGTGTTACATTCGTTTATTTTCATTTTCTATTTTTTTAAATATACGTTTATAAAAATTTTAAGTAACCTTACCTAACGTTTAAACTCGTCACTACCACATTACAGTGTAATAAACTTTTTACAAATTATTTGCTACATACCCGTTGGCCAATTATCCACCTCCTTTAAAATCACAGGGCGCCCGCAGAGACCTCGGTGATATCGCAGGGAAACTGATTAGTGTGAATGAATTGATGTTTTTTTAATACATAGCAAACATTTTAACCATTTGTGAGTGCAATTAAATATTTTTCAATAACTCTTTGGGCGGTTTTAGTTTTGATGTGTTTTTAATTAACATGCGAGTTGTCTGTATGGTTTTATGAATTTGTATTGTACAGAGCGCTGAAAAACCTTTCTGTTCCAGCGCTTTGCAAATCCGACTAAATCCTGTTCTCTCCTCCCCTTACCCACGCCATCTCTCTTTACCCACGCCCTCTCTCTTTACCCACGCCCTCTCTCTTTACCCACCCACTCATTCCATAACCCCATTTCTACTTTCCTCTCATCCACCACTTTATCTCTCAACCTTTTCTTTCCCTTTTCTTAAACTCTCCTCTCCTCATTTACCCTCTCTTACTGTCTCTTCTTCCCTTCTATTCTCTCCCCATCTCCGCCCTCCTTCCGTCTCCATTAATGGTGATTTGATATGCGCCTTAAATGATCGCTTGGAAAGCCTGACATTAGTGCCAGAGAAAATGTTACGGAACATTAGTAGGGATCGTAAAATGTCTCAGAAGAAAGTAAGATAACGGGAAAATAAGTTTTATATCCCGCTTAATTATTGAGTTATTCAGAATTTCTCAGCTGCATGTTTAGGAATCCACTCGGATAAAGCATATTTTTATTTTCAAAATAATTCCAAAAGTGTCTCGTTTAAAAAGAATGTCAAGTAAAATGTAACGCAAAAGATTAGTATGCATATTTCTGGGACTGGAGTCCCGACAGGAAACTGAGACTTACGGCGATGCGTTTGAATAGTTGCGTGAAACCAGTGATGTCCGGGAGGCTCAAATCCCTCCTTAGTATTATAAATTATTCAAATCTTGAGATCCAGATTATTATTATTATTATTATTATTATTATTATTATTATTATTATTATTATTATTATTATTATTATTATTATTATTATTATTATTATTATTATTATTATTATTATTATTATTATTATTATTATTATTATTATTGCTTTTACATTTAGCGCAAGGGGTGATGGAGGCTCGATCCTCCGTCAGCTAATCACGAGAAACATAACTGTTCATGCAATTTCAACAACTTTAAACGAGTAACGGACATGGAAATTCAACAGCAATCAAAATATTCAGTGCTGTTATGTTCTCGAAACAGCATTCAAAGATGATAAAGGAGGATGCAAGAGTGGCCATCAATAACAACCTCAAGTGCGCTGAACACTAAATTTTACGAGCAATAAACCTTTACACAATGTAAGGCTTCGTATAATACAATGGATGACATTTTCAAGCACTACATTATGATACATGACCTTAAATCACATTTCGAATACCATGTATAATTTAGTGTGTTCCGTTAATTAATGACGTTTTGCTTCGTTGATTCCATTTGGCAGTTTGTTTTACTAACCTGCAGCTATACTGCCTAACAAGCAATCACACCATCTTAGCATACATCTGTTTTTGATAAACATCCTCAGTAAAGGCTTTCTGAAAATCTGTATATGTCTACTCCTCTTGAGTTTCATCATATTTATTTGAATTAAATCAATATTTCTTGTTAAAGATTAACCACCAGGAACTGAGAAGAATGTCCACATGTATGTACTTCAATGTTTCCTTCATACTACAGGCTCTCTAGGGTGACTTCAGGTACTAGTTGATGAATTCAAGTACTCTCCCGTGACCCCAGTTACTCCTTGGAGACTCCATGTATTTTCCAGGTGATTCCAGGCACTTCCAGATGACTTTAAGTACTCCTACATCACCCCAAGTACTGCTAAACTATAAATGTTATCCCTACTTACTCCCACGTGACCCCCAAGTCTTCCATTTTTATTCCTGATACTCTTAGGAACTTTTAAATAACTCCAAGTATTCCCAGAACAGCAAAGGTGTTCTTAGGTGACCCCAGGTACTCCTACGTAACCCCATGTACTCCCAGATGACCACAAAATTCCCAGGTAACCACGAAACTCCCATGTAACCAGCACTATCGTGCAAGCTCTCGTGGGAATATACCGTCAGAAAGTATTATTATCCTATTACGGAGGGAAAGGGAGAAAGGAAGAAGTAAATTGGCGAATTAGTACAAATAATAAAAAACTAAATGTTACCTACGAGTTTTAAATACTTGTGCAATTAACATCATTTTCGGCTTGTAATTTTCCGCCATTTCATGTTAAAATTATTACTTTTTTTTTTCCAGTAGAGATTTCCAGGGCAATTTACACGAGGTACATGGAGCAGGGCTTAGAAATATAGGTAAAGTTTTGGATCGTTTGTCGCAATTATGGAGAGCTTTGCTAGACATTATCACGAGTGTTTGTAGTTTGTCTTCACTTGCGCAAATTTTCACAAAAAGAATGCATTATGTTTTTGTCGCTTGCAGTGAGCGGGGCTTTAGATTGTACAGTAGTGCTTTAATACGGCAGTTGCATGCATTTTCTTATAGCTAATCACTTTTGTGGCAAGACTGTGTTGCTTCGCCGACTTTGCACTATAACGTTAACACGATTATGCTCTTACTAGTCTGCTTCGTAAATTATTTAGGTACAGCTACTTATAAGTAAAAATTTAAAACAGGTTTTGGGTAATTACAATTGCATTACATGGTAACATTTTATATGTGTAAATTACTTAGGATACCCCGAGAAAGTTATCGTGAATTATTACCAATAGTGCCACTGTAATATCTTACTTACTTTTAGCAGCCTGAATTATAGCAATACAAATAAAATAAACTAACAAATCAGCTGAGTAGTTTACGTGAACATTAAATAGAAAAAATCTGTTTAATATAATAGTTACACATGTTAACTATACAAGTGTTAATTATACCTGTTAACTATACCTTTTAGCTCTTTTTTTGAACTGGTTTATGCTAAGACTGTTCTTGACATGTTTAGGCAATCCGTTCCATTCCTTTATTGCTGTATAATAAAAGGTATCCGAGGCCTCTCTACCTACTGTAGGTACTACAAAACTATAATTATTTCCCGTACTATCATATTGGTTTTGATTCTTAACCTTGACAGAATTTGCAGCGAGATATTCAGGACATTGTAAACAATTTTATGATCATGATTTAGTGTCAGCTGCAGTACTGTATCCTTAACAATCCTCAATTCCAGTTGTTGTAACTCGTCCTGGCCTACATGCTCTCTTGGACCCAGGTCCAGGATGAATCTTACTATCTTATTCCGGATAATTTTGAGACTATTTTTCAGTCTTTTTGCTAAAGCAGAGCACCACGAAGAACAGAAATAATCTACATAGCATTGTATAAGTGCTAGATATTGGGTCCTGCGAGCCTCAGTAGGAAGGCACTGTGCCTGTCTTTAGGAAGGCACTGTGCCTGTCTTTAGGAAGGCACTGTGTCTGTCTTCAGGAAGGCACTGTGCCTGTCTTTAGGAAGGCACTGTGCCTGTCTTTAGGAAGGCACTGTGCCTGTCTTTAGGAAGGCACTGTGCCTGTCTTTAGGAAGACACTGTGCCTGTCTTTAGGAAGGCACTGTGCCTGTCTTTAGGAAGGCACTGTGCCTGTCTTTAGGAAGGCACTGTGCCTGTCTTTAGGAAGGCACTGTGCCTGTCTATAGGAAGGCACTGTGCCTGTCTTTAGGAAGGCACTGTGCCTGTCTTTAGTAAGGCACTGTGCATGTCTTAAGGAAGGCACTGTGCCTGTCTTTAGTAAGGCACTGTGCAAGTCTTTAGGAAGGCACTGTGCCTGTCTTTAGGAAGGCACTGTGCCTGTCTTTAGGAAGGCACTGTGCCTGTCTTTAGGAAGGCACTGTGCCTGTCTTTGGGAAGGCACTGTGCCTGTCTTTAGGAAGGCACTGTGCCTGTCTTTAGTAAGGCACTGTGCCTGTCGTTAGGAAGGCACTGTGCCTGTCTTTAGTAAGGCACTGTGCCTGTCTTTAGGAAGGCACTGTGCCTGTCTTTAGTAAGACACTGTGCCTGTCTTTAGGAAGGCACAGTGCCTGTCTTTAGGAAGGCACTGTGCCTGTCTTTAGGAAGGCACTGTGCCTGTCTTTAGGAAGGCACTGTGCCTGTCTTTAGGAAGGCACTGTGCCTGTCTTTAGTAAGGCACTGTGCATGTCTTTAGGAAGGCACTGTGCCTGTCTTTAGTAAGGCACTGTGCAAGTCTTTAGGAAGGCACTGTGCCTGTCTTTAGGAAGGCACTGTGCCTGTCTTTAGGAAGGCACTGTGCCTGTCTTTAGGAAGGCACTGTGCCTGTCTTCAGGAAGGCACTGTGCCTGTCTTTAGGAAGGCACTGTGCCTGTCTTTAGGAAGGCACTGTGCCTGTCTTTAGGAAGGCACTGTGCCTGTCTTTGGGAAGGCACTGTGCCTGTCTTTAGGAAGGCACTGTGCCTGTCTTTAGTAAGGCACTGTGCCTGTCTTTAGGAAGGCACTGTGCCTGTCTTTAGTAAGGCACTGTGCCTGTCTTTAGGAAGGCACTGTGCCTGTCTTTAGTAAGACACTGTGCCTGTCTTTAGGAAGGCACTGTGCCTGTCTTTTAGAAGGCACTATGCCTGTCTTTAGGAAGGCACTGTGCCTGTATTTAGGAAGGCACTGTGCCTGTCTTTAGGAAGGCACTGTGCCTGTCTTTAGGAAGGCACTGTGCCTGTCTTTAGGAAGCCACTGTGCCTGTCTTTAGGAAGGCACTGTGCCTGTCTTTAGAAAGGCACTGTGCCTGTCTTTAGGAAGGCACTGTGCCTGTCTTTAGGAAGACACTGTGCCTGTCTTTAGGAAGGCACTGTGCCTGTCTTTAGGAAGGCACTGTGGCTGTCTTTAGGAAGGCACTGTGCCTGTTTTTAGAGGAACTTTAACCTGGAATTTGCTTTTTGTGCTAAATTATTCACTATTCAATTCTCCTGACATACCTGAGTCAAATAGAATTAATTCCTAAATATTTTACAGTACCTTATGTTTTGATGGGTTTCCCATTACACAGTACATAACAGTATTTATTTTCTTTCAGTTTACTTTTTTTTTTTGCGCCAAAAAGTATGGCTTCAGTGTTCCTAAAGGACAGAGTTTGTTTTCTACTGACCATTTGCTGCAGAACTCTAGTAACAGACTAACAGACCGCTGTCATCTGCACACAACAGAAGTTTAAACTTGGCACTGATCGGCATATAATTGACATAATATAAAAAGTAGTAAAGAACCTAGAATACTTTCCTGGGAACTTCCCATTCTTTTGGCAGGGGTTCCGATTCTGTATTATTTACCTTCATAATTTATTTACGGTTGCTCAGGCAAGACTTAAGCCAGTCTAGAGAGTAGAGTCTATTATGGATAACGGTATCAAATGCCTTTTGTATTCTTCTGCCCAACGCTTAGCGGAAGGACGTATAGTTCTCTTGGTGCAAGAGCGAATAATGAAACGTAAGATACAATGTCAAGTGCAGTCTTTTGCAGACTTATGCCGCACAATAAGCTCAGAGAACGCAGCATATTGGACTGTCCTTCGAAAGTGGCATTGACATCCCTAATGACCATCTGTCAGAACCTCGGTGATCTTTTAGGTCCCGATTATAAAATATCCCAGTTCATATTTTATAAAATGATCCGTGGAATTTTAACCTGCTATTAAATTATTAATTATTGTATTGTGTATATGCCTGTGTGAATGTTTTTTACTAGGAGTTTGGTTTGACCTTGTGTGTGAGTCTAAACATGCATACGTGAGAGAACAGTCACTTTAGAGGCAATAGGCTACTGGCATTATATCTTCCAGTGCTTTGTGGTATGTGATGTTATGTACTCTAAGATGATTAGATAACGGAGTTTAAAGCCTGTCGACTATACTAAGGTCATTAAGACTATACGTAACCTTTTCACCATCAGAGAAAAACACTTTAATTCCTCGAATAGGTATTAAAATCTCAGTATAAGAGAGGCATAAACTGAGAGAAATAAACCTCTCGATATATAAATTCTGTGTGTCTAATATGCTAACGACTTGTTAAAATATACATCGAACGTGAGAAATATGTGTTGACAAATAATTATGAATGCAAGGGTCGGCATGTTGGGACCCTCCACTCTGTTCTATAAGGTTGTTCAGTTTCCTAACATGATACCGTTCATTCTTTCGTCTTATTATTCTTAACCCACCTTATCCGTAGTCTGATAATTGATCCTGTATTCAATCGTACCTGAACAAAATAAACTTTATGCACGAATATTACCCATACGAACTCACACACGGATGGGGGAATTTTATATAGAACTCACACACGGATGGGGGGATTTTATACAAAACTCACATACGGATGGGGGGATTTTATACAAAACTCACACACGGATGGGGGGATTTTATACAAAACTCACACATGGATGGGGGAATTTTATTCAAAACTCACACACGGATGGGGGGATTTTATACAAAACTCACACATGGATGGGGTAGCTAATGCAAACTCACATAGAATAACAAATTCAAATTCACACACTGAGGGGATCACTCATGTAAACACACAGATTCAGCAACTTTTACAAACTTACATATAGATGAAGTAACTTGTACAATTTCAAACACAGATTTGGTAACTTCTGCAAAATTATCTTGTCCACTACGTTTTAATTTTTAATGGGAGATACAAAGAAATAAGACAAAACTTTTAAATAAAAAATAAATAGATTTTTGTAATAGGCAAAAAGTTATAAAAAAGAATCAAATACTGTGTTCAGTTTGCTCGCTTTTTCTTTCATAAATGTTTGGGAGGTTCTCCTGTAATATCGTAAAAATATTAGCTGCAGTGTTGTTCCATGCATGCGGAAGCACTAACAAAAGTTCATCACTGCTTTTTTTTTCAGACTTCCATTCTCTGTTCTTATAAGTAATCTCGCTGTGTATAAATCAAATAGCTAGACTAATAACTGACTATTCTCGATGAAGCGTCCCGCAGTGAAGCCTTAATTCAATTCAGAATCAATAAATAAAAAATCTATTCCTGATTGCCTTCATCAAATATTAAAAAAAAAAATCCTAGTAATTCGACATATAGCTTCACTTGAAAAAAAATAAAATCTCCGGTCAAAAAATAGATGTATTGGATGAAGAGAAGACTGGCCCACTTAAATGAATTCTCTTTGATTACACACAGTGAAATATTTCTACTTTAGCAGTTATCAAATAAAATTCTAAGCCTTGAGTATAAAAAGGACCATCCAAGGGTGGATTTTTCAGTGTGATACAAAATATTAGCATTGTATACTAAAGTCAGCTGAAGGAAGATAAAAGTTCATTAAAAGTATGGCAGGTTAATTCTCCTGTTCCAGCTTACGTTTTCTCTTCTACTTTCCTCTCCACCTTTTCCTTCGTCTCCTCCTCCTCCTCCTCCTGCTGTCACCAGTGCTCACGCTGAAGAGACTCCAGTCTTTGGAGGATCACAGCCCAGAATTACTCTCTGCGAGCAAAATCGTGCTAGAGAAAGCTTTTATCTTTTGTTAGAATATACATGTATTTTAATGGATGTGTTACGCGTGATTAAATTTTGGAAATACTGATTAATCATTTCTCTTTGAGACTGTATTGCTAACTAAAGCCTCCAAAAACATCATTCAATTTGCTTTACTTTAATTCTCCCCACTTTCTTTTTATTTATTTTTTCAGACAAGCACTGAAGGATTTCACAGGATTAAAGACTAGAGCTTCAAACCGTGTTTTCAAGTCAAGCCAAGAGCTATTTCCTTACCTCAGCTCACTTTAGAACCTAGTCGTTGCATTTACGTTCTTTGCAAAAATTGTTAAGGAACATTCATTACCAGGAACAGCATGAAGTTTTACCCATTTTTAACTCTGAATTTCCATCTGATCTTTTGGAGTAATTTCTGGAAAATATTTTGAGAACATGTTTCAAGTATGAGTCTAGTGAGGAATGAATGTTTGAGTGATGAAATGATTTTACTGAGTGTTTACGAAACTGAGTGAGCTCACCAGCATTGGTAATGAAGCCTCTAATGTTGGCAGAGATGTTGATAGACTGGTTCCTCATATTTGTGTTCAGCTTGACTATATAGCCTCGTAAGGTGTTTGCCCTTAAAACAGGTATGACTCCCAGGTAGCTCTAGTGCAGCGTATAAGGGAACGACACCACTTGCTGAGCTGAGATAGGAGTAGCTGAGTGGGTGATGTATAAGAGCATTTGTCAATTCTGAGGTTCTGATGGCTTGTTCCGGGATTAAATCTCTAAAGAACTAGTGAGCCTGTCTGTCCTGTTCCTTTTTGTTTCCACTGCAGTCTTCTTGAAGTTCCCTCACAGACAGCTGTCAGCAGTGTGCCCCCCTTCGGCAAAAATGGGAGCACTCCCTAGATGACTGGAAAAGTGGTGTCCTCTTTCTTGCACCTCCCTTTGTTTCGCTGTTGATTCGGCAGCTCTCTTTTCATGACTTGCTGTTTTTGAGTTTGATGATTATGAACTTGGTGGGCGCTTGCCTGGGCTGCGTTGACGGGAGATGAGACGTCAATGGGTGGCTACCTATTTCTCTACTTAGAACTCTTCCACATCCGCTTCCACGCTCTCGTCTATCTCACCTGTTTGTGGTCTTTCCCGACACTAGTTCAGGTACAAAGTCGGTTAGCTGATTGTTAGCTACGACAGTCGGTGGAGAGAAACCGGACTCGGGGTTGGCAGATGTAACTGATGTCAGGTGGACTGGAAGGTGTTGAAAAAGTGATGTCAAGTGTACTGTTATGTATAGGAGCGGAACTGACAGAGCTAAAGAAATGGATCTGTTTTCACTGTAATTGTCAAAGAAGTTGTGATG
Source organism: Cherax destructor (assembly GCA_009830355.1). NCBI lineage: Eukaryota > Metazoa > Arthropoda > Malacostraca > Decapoda > Parastacidae > Cherax > Cherax destructor. The sequence goes on along the minus strand of WNWK01000287.1, from coordinate 112,937 downwards.
AAATTTTCAGTTATGGTGTTTCGAGCTCTGTTGGATTGTTGAGCTCTAGAACGAACAGAATCCAACCATTTTTTTTGTTTGCTGCTGTTTTGATCTCAGTGTGAAAATTCCTAAACTTTTCAATAGTGTCAGCATCAACTGAGCTTCGTATTTCAATCGAAGTAAGTCGGTTCTGCTTATCTAGAATGGTGTGAAGATAATCCCTTGATCTTAGAAGCTCATTAAGCGAATTTCATTGATGGAACATCTTGGATGCAGCCTTACAACACAACCCAACGGAGCATTATACATTCACTATGTAGCAAAATTTCACTTTTGTCGTGTTCCTGGGAAATAAGCATCATTTCCCAAATTTTTATAACTAACCAAAATTTAAAAAGCAATTTTGATCTCAAAACTTTGCTTTTGTGGTCAGGACACTTCTGGAACACTTTCAAGGAAGACTGATGTAAAAACTATTATGTTCGAGGGTTTTGCTTGGCAAATATAAAAACATAGGCTCACAAACCAGCATTCAGTTCAGCTCTGGCTGCCTGAGAAGACATCAGAAGTGAAATGGCATCAAGAGGCTGCAATTATTCTCCAGATGCATTCTGCTACATATGTGGTCAATTCATTAAGACAAGAGCAAAGAAGTTCTCTGTAACAACATCTAAAACGTGTGAAGCTTACAAAGCATATTTTGGCATGCCAGTTGTGGACCACGACAAGACCTGGGTACCTCATGTTGCTTGTGAGCATTGTAAGAGGAGAAAAAAGAGCCATGAAGTTTGCAGTTCCTAGAATATGGCGTGAACCCACTGATCATTCAACCAACTGCTACTTCTGCCTGGTGGATCCTTCCAAACGCCGAACTGGAAAAAATGCACCAGCTATTTCTTATAGAGATCTTCCCTCTTCTATTGCACCAGTACCACACAGTGCTGATCTTCCTGTACCTACACTTCTAGAAAGAAGTCAACCGTCAGAAGAAGAAAGCAGCAAATCAGAAAATGAAGAGCACAGTGAACAATACTATGATCTCACAGCTGTTGGGAGGAATCCTTACTACCCAAACCAAACAGACCTCAATGATCTTATCAGAGATCTTGGTTTGACAAAGTCAAATGGTGAGCTTTTGATTTCAAGGCTCACGGAGTGGAATTTTGTGGATGAAAGTGTGCAAGTGACAAGCCAAAGAAAACGTCACCAACATTTCTCAAACTTCTTCAATAAAGAAGACAGGTTGTGCTACTGTAATGATGTATCAGGCCTGTTTGATGCAATTGGAATTGCATGCAATCCAGGTGAGTGGAGACTCTTCATTGACAGCTCCTCCAGAAGCCTAAAAGCTGTACTTCTGCACAATGGAAACAAGTATCCATTTCTTCCCTTGGCTCATTCAGTGCATCTTAAGGAGGAATACAACAGTGTCAAACTTCTACTGGAAGCTTTGAACTATGATAAATATGGCTGAGAGGTTATTAGAGACTTCAAAATGGTGGCATTTTTTATGGGACTCCAAGGAGGTTTTACCAAGTTTCCCTGTTATCTCTGTCATTGTGATAGTAGACACAGAGCAGCACATTACCAGAGGAAGCACTGGCCTCAAAGGTCTGAGATCTCAGTAGGAAGACATAATATCAAACATAAACCGTTGGTGGATCCTCAAAAGGTCCTGTTTCCTCCATTACACATCAAACTAGGGCTAATAAAACAATTTGTTACAGCTCTTGACAAAGAGTCTGCAACCTTCAAGTATCCTCAAGACTTCTTTCCCAAGCTATCAGAGGCGAAGGTGAAGGCTGGCATCTTCACTGGACCACAAGTCAGGAAATCATGGAGTGCTTAGAATTTCCAAAGAATCTCACAGAGAAGAAAAAGGAATCCTGGGAAAGTTTTGTTGCTGTAGCACAAGGCTTTCTGGGCAACAACAAGGCTGACAATTATGTGGAACTTTTCAGACCTTGGTAAAAAGCTATGGTCAGATGGGTTGTAGGATGTCCCATAAGGTCCATATCCTTGATGCTCACCTTGACAATTTCAAGGAGAATATGAGAGCATACTCAGAGGAGCAAGAGGAGGGCTGCCACCAAGATATAATGGACTTTGAACACAGATATCAGGGATCTTATAATGAAAACATGATGGGAGACAACATTTGAGGGCTTAAACATGAGAGTGATTTGTTGCTGCTCGCAAATCTAGAAAAACTGCTCATTTTTAACTTTTGTAAATATGTTTCAGAAAGTTTAAAATAAAATTTGTGTAAATTTTATTTCATGTATGTAAATTTTATTTATTTTATTATGTTTTTATTTTACATCCAAAACTAGCAAAACATATTGAAATTTAGCCATTTTTTGTCAAAAATTAATCATGTAAGCCACAAAAGCAAAGTTTAAAATGAATAATGGGCATTTTCTATTGTTTTGCAATAAAAGGTGTTGGAAAATAACACTTACTTGCCAGGAACAAAAATTGTGTTACATAGTGTTATTGGAGCGAAGTTCTAGAGGCTCTTCAGATCCTTCCTTCTCTAACGCCAGCATCGTTTCTGGTACATATGTCACAGGTTAATTGGATGTTTTTCAAGTTCCTAAGATGAGCCAGCTGGCTATAACAGATGTCTCCTATATTGTATACTTGTGACAGTAATTGGAACACCTGGGCTGTATGACCTCTTTTTCTGTATCCATATACGCTCCAATGTCTTGTAGGTCAGTAACAATAGTGATTTCGCGGTGTGAAGTCGTTACCAAAAAAAAATCACAAGATAACGATAAATTTATGGAGAAGTGAGGTGGTGGACGGCCGGAAAAGTGACGCCTTTGTATGTTATGTATGTGACGCCTTTGTATGTTATCCACTAACTGCCGATCAGGAACACGATCTGTTACTATCGTAAAGGCGCGTTGCTTATTTAGCACCCATATATTATTATAAAGTACCGAAAATTATAAGATATTCGCTTTGAAGGCAATAAGGTGGAAGGCGATTCAGTGACTAGGCTCACACTGGTGTAGGAAGCCCATCGTTCCTGAACATTTTTTTCCTGACCAATCTTCGTAGTTAGGTAATAAATAACATCGTTAGTGGAGCACACTTACGCTCTTCCTCACAGGACCAATTCATGTTTGTTATTCACGCAAGGGTTTTTACCCTTGTGTAAATAGGTTAAGATCTCTCTCTCTCTCTCTCTCTCTCTCTCTCTCTCTCTCTCTCTCTCTCTCTCTCTCTCTCTCTCTCTCTCTCTCTCTCTCTCTCTCTCTCTCTCTCTCTCTCTCTCTCTCTCTCTCTCTCAGTCTTACTCTTTTGTCATTTAATCTCAGCCAACCTTTCTCCTCATTACCTCATTTCTCATCTTCTTTGCCTCTTTTACTTTCTCTTTCTTTTGTCGTCTCCCTCCCTCCATCCATCCTTAACTCTCTCTTTTCCCTAACCCACTCCCACCCTCCCTCATTCTTCCCTTCCCTCCTCACTCCCACCCTCCCTCCATTCTTTCCTTCCCTCCCTACTAACCTGCCTCCCTCTTGCCCCTTCCCTCCCTTCCTCCTTTTCTCTCTCTCTTTCTCCCTCCTCTCTCTGACTGGCTCTCTCTCTTTTCTATATCTTTCCCTCCAGGATACACCACTTCCTCAGGCTACACGAGGGACGCTGCAAAAACTTTCCCTGGTTATCGATATGACCCTTTGAATTATTCTACTCAGGTTCTCTTTCTGAAAATTATAGCAAAGTTTGTTTCCATATAGTTCTAGTGAACTGGGCTAAAAGTTTTAACATTTTGTATAAATCCTGGGCATTTTGCCATCACTATTAGGCTAAAATTATACATCCTCTCTGTTATAAATTATACAAACACTGTCAATCCTCTCTGGAAGTTAACGAGATACAAGTTACAAATTCTTTTGCAGCAATAAATTTAACTATGCGAGGGACATATTATATAATATCGTATATCATGAACCTTACTACAGGAGAAATTATCAGATTTATGTGATATTCCCTAATTATGCACACGAACACAAAAAAAGAAAGAAATAACACTCACAAAATACTTTCCCTACGAGAGGAAAAATTTGGACAGTCCGGTCTTATTGAATATAAAAACACCTTTAACCTGACACAATTCCCTCTTTCCCTCCTCCGATGCATCGCTCAAAGAAACATGATGGAAACTCAGGAATACCATTGCATGGTGATGTACGATAAAGCTCTACTTCTACACCGTTGCCTAACGAAACAAGGTAAAGCCCTCGCCCCTGCGCTGCTTTACACCTCACTGACTTGTTGGCTGGCTAAGCTTCGTGAGCACTTGTTGATAACCACATTCCTATTCACGTTTCCTGGATGATTGAGGCGTGTTAGTGCTCTTGTTTGTGTATGACAGAGCCCACCAGGGGCAGCAGGAGTGAGAGGCGGTGCGTGTTGGATGTTTGGTGTGTGAAAGGAGCTGAAATTAAAAAGTAGAAGGGATTATTAATGTGTGGTTAGGAAGAGGGTACACTCATGTTGTAGAGAAAATATAATAGGGGAGGGTGAGTGCGGCATTGTAATTAATTCTGGTGGTTTTGAGGGATGGAAAAAGCAAGCTAGCCATGCGTGGATGGATGGAGTTAGGGAGGCAGGGAGGTAGGTATGTGAGGCCTTGGTGAGAGAGAAAAGAACTGCCTATAGTGTCATGAGTTTGTGGGACGTATAGGAAGAGAGGAAGAATGATGCCATTTACCGTGAGTAAAAGTTATACTAAAGAAAGATATATATTTTCCAATACATTTCTTGAGTATGTCTTGTGATTATCTTTTGTTTTGTGCATATATTTCTGTATTCCGTGCATGTCAAACACTGCTTATGATTTTTATGCAGGTTCATTTATTCCTCTCAATATGAATTTTTAGGATTTTTTTAAGTTTCTAAATTTTATAACATTATTTGGTCAGCTTAACATTTTATTTTCGTTCTACTGAAATTTAAAAATTCTCGTTCCCGTGATGACAGTCTGTCCGAGCGAGACCTCCCCCCCCCCCCCCAACACAAAAATTTTTTTCAACATGAACGTCAGTCAATCTTCCTCTTAGCAAATAAGAATTTGCTTGGGTAGATTTTAGAGTCATGACAAAATAACTGAGACAGTTATTATAACGATAGAGCAACAGTACCATATTTCATAGCGACATAGCATAATATATTTATACCTGGCTTAGCTTTTTATTAAGACTATGAAAGATGCAGACTCCTAACCACTCAACGCTACGCAGCGCTAAAATTAAATTTTAACTCAGTGAAATATGGAAGAGAAAATGATGTCGCGTTTTAATTTTTAAAGATGTTTTAAGAAACGCGAATCATTGCAAGTAACATGAATAAATATGCATACATTTAAACGAGTCTCCGTCATGAATAATTGTGTCAAACAACGATAATGTTCGATTATATATTTATATATTTTTTAAAACTTTTGAATACCGAATACTTAGTGAATTTCTCCTTCGGTAACGAGTGATGTGCGACAGATGCGTCGGTCACTGTACATGTTTCCTTCGTTGCACACACCTGCAAGGTCATGTGTGTCATTTACTCTTCTCTGACCACACCCGAATTCATTTAATACCTATGAATGAGTTCTTTATTACTTTATAGCATTTCTTAACATTATGTCCTTAACTTAAATACATTACTTTATATACAATAATTTTAAAATAGAAATAACTCTTTCCCACAAATGCAAAATAGACACAATTTACATAGATAAATTCAAATTTCATACAATACATAGCCATATATACATTTCATATCCGACATTAAGAGATTAAACATTTAACACCTAAGTGAGAAGGCCCTGTAATCTCCTACGTAATCTGATAAAGAGGAATTAGGTTGGATTTAGCTTAAATAAAGCACTCGACACATTATATATTACACTTTTCGCATTAGACTGCTTGACGACAGCAATTTTGCACATATATTTCATGTAGAAAATGATACTGATACACTTAAAAATGTTTTTTTTTTTTTTAAATGACGAATAAATCACGCAAATTGATCTCTTACCAATAACAGGCTTTGCTACGCACAAATATCCAACACATAGGAGACTGCAAATTATGGCGACGTTTTGGTCAGACTTGGACTATAAATTAGTCACTGTAGTTAATGGTCCAAGTCGGACCGAAACGTCGTCACAAGTTCCAGTCAACTATGTGCGGGTTATTTGTGTATTATTCCCTTCACGGTGTTTAGTCTTTTTATTCTTTATTGGCTTTACTGTTATACTTTTTATAATAAACTGAAATAAAAATTATTTATACATAAGATGTAGCATAATATAATAGAATTATATTATGCGTTAACCTTGGGGATTAAGCCATAAAGCAGCTGTGTAAACATGGAATTATAATATGCTGAGTAGAACCATAGCTTAAAAATTATTATTAACCTACATTCGGTTAGTTTGTGAATCTCAGCAACACTATCACAATAATGCCAAAATGTGTGGGATAAATGGATACATTTATTATATAGAATGAAAATGTAAAATCTAAAGATGAGTTCTGCTCCATCACACCTACCAGTATCCTCTTAGGGATGTCCTAAGGCACCTCTCAATACGCAGAGCTTAGCTCTTATTGTCGTTTACTACTATTTTCTATTCTTTTTTTCAATTACGACTTGAACTGAGTTCATATATATATATATATATATATATATATATATATATATATATATATATATATATATATATATATATATATATATATATATATATATGTCGTGCCGATTAGGTAAAACTGGTCAATTAGCAAGAAATCATCTAAAATTAAGTCCTTTCTAAAATTTTCTCTTATACGTTTAAAGATATATTTTTTAATTTATGTTAATGTAAGAATTTATAATTTTGTACCAAGAGAAACTTTGAAAACCTACCTAACCCAACTAAATATATTTTAGATACGTTAACATTAATTTAATAATAAACAAACACAATGAAATATATATTTTCGTTATGTTCAGAATGATTTTGGCGAAATTATTGCATACACAAATTTCCACTTGTCTTATATATATATATATATATATATATATATATATATATATATATATATATATATATATATATATATATATATATATATATATATATATATATATATATATATATATATATATATATATATATATATATACAGCACCTCCTGGTTCTCTTACTTCGCTGTTCCAGCTCTAAAGCTGTTCCAACATTTAAAGTCTTTCTGACTATTCTTGTTCCAACTCTTTCGGCTTTTCTGGCTACTCCTGTTCCAACTTCTTTATCATTTATGACTATTCATGTTCCAACTCCTCAATCCCTCTGACTACTATTTCTTCAGCCTTTCTGACTGTTGTTGTTCTAACTCCTCCAACCATTATAATGGCTCCTCTGTTCCAGTACCTCTACCATTCTAGCTATTCCTGTTCCAGTACCATTAAGCTGTAAGATTGCTCCTGTTACAAGACCTTTAATACTACAGATTTTCTCTGTTTTCACAGTTCCATCGTTTCTAATTGCTTATGTTCCAGAACTGCCACTCTTTTAAATCCAACAGTTTTAACACGTCAAAGAGTCCTGGTACGGAAAAAATTTTAATTGCCAAAGAAATGTAAATATGAAGAATATTTTTATCTAACTTTAATATCATTGGTATAAAAGGTGTTAAGGTGCGCCACGAGCAAGTGATTTCACACATGCATGCTTCCTAATTTTAATTTTTTCATTCGATTCTCGAATCAGGTGAAATATTCCTACAAACCAATCACTCAGATAAACACATGGGACAAAAAATATTTAGTTTATATTTTTTTGTGATTAATGTAGACAGAATAAATTTTAGTTTCTTTCTCATCCGAGAGTTGTAAATCTAGTTGCTTCTCTTCCTAGCGGTCGGTCAACTGATCGTTTGGTCTGCTCATTGGTTATTATAGTGGTTGTATTTCTTCCGTCATGACGGAAATGTAGCAGGGTGTAGCCGAGTACTGCTATTGTACCCTAATTTGGATATATATAAAATCTCCACCCTTCACTTCAAGTCCATTAACCGAAATATGCTTTCACATGAACTCTGTTATTCTGTGCTGTCTCCTAACCTCTTGATTTGATTTTTGACTTGCTTATCTCTTTTATCAATCACGACTTACAAATGGCTCAGCACGGATCTAAACGTTATCTAAAGATTTATCTCCTAATTGTGAGTTGTCTATCAATTTCTCACAGATTTATAAACACTATACATAGCTCACACGAAAAAACTTCCTTACACGCACACTACTGCCCATACTTTAAAACGTCCCAACATAGTTTTCCTCAAGATACCCAGACTCTTAGATGAGGATGACGAGTGTTAGAACGCGCTAGCAGAACTCCAGCTCTGTTGGAAAGATATTTTTAAAGCTCCTGTAGCTGATGAACCCTTAATGGAATACTTGATGACATCTTCGTTGCCCTAATGACGTCTCCCAGCTCAGAGTGACAAATTTTAACACTATAAATGTGACCCCATCCTGTGTGGTGGAATATGACAGGAAATCATAATTGGCTTTTGTTCCCTCTGTGTAACTGGTATAAAAGTTGAGTAGCAGCACTCTGCTGTGTTATCTAATTTTGCTGGGTGGTGAGTCAGTCTCAGAGCTAATCTCCCATAACAGCATCCAACACACGGCTTGAAGGAGGCGCTGCTGAAGCCACACAATCATTACCCGAGCTCCAGAAGGTACCATCTGGCACCAGCTGGGTCTGGAGGGCTCCTGGTGACACAGCCTGGGCTCCAGTCTGATTTGAAAGGCTCTGATGTAAAGGGGCTTTATGCGTGGATGACAATAATTCCAGCCATTTGCATGATCTAGCACTCTTCAAGGAACGTGCACGTGCCTTGATGGCAGTGAAGAGCTCTTGATCCAATAATTTGGAGCTACTCTTTCATTCCTCTAATAAAACCTGATTTCTTCCCATTCTCCAAACCTTGTACATCCCTTACGGGTTAGGAACTTCACTATAAATAAGTTACAATTACTACTACTGCTATTATTATTACTAGTACTAGTATTACTACTATTATTTTCCTAATACTATTATTACTTTTGCTACTACCACTTCTACTACTACAACTGCAACAACTACTACTACTATTACCACCACTACTACTACTACTGCTACTACTAATAATAATCTCAACTCGGTATAAAATATTCTTTACATCTTGACCCTTTAACATAAAATGCCATCTCTATTTATTGTATAAAATTTAATTTATTTAAATTAATTTATAATATTTCAGGAAGTCTGAAAATCTGACCATTTTTTTTAAATCTAGAACTGACGAAACTTTTCGTGAATTGATTCAAGACGTCGAACTTTGTGACTGAATTGATACAACAAAATAGTGAGAGCTAAAAATATAATTTACTGCGGGAGTGGCTGTCTTGGAAGATGTACAGCAATCGCCAGAAAAACACCACCACCATTATCAACAACAGCAACGGCAAACAGCAGCAAAAAAGATAAAAAAAAAAAAACAGCAACGTCAATAAAAATACTAGAAAGGGCAACAGACACCTCACTACCACCACCACCACCACCACCACACTACCACCACCACCACCATCTACACCACCACACTACCACCACCACCATCTACACCACCACACTACCACCACCACCACACTACCTCACCACCACCACCACCACCACACTACCACCACCACACTACCACCACCACACTACCACCACCACCACCATCACCACCACCACACTACCACCACCACCACCAAACTACCACCACCACCACCACCACCACCACCACACTACCACCACCACCACCATACTACCACCACCACCATCACCACCACCACCTACCACCACCACCACCACACTACCACCACCACCACCACACACCACCACCACCACCACCACCACACTACCACCACCACCACCACCACACTACCACCACCACCACCACACTACCACCACCACTACCACCCCCACACACCACCACCACCACACTACCCACCACCACCACCCCACTACTACCACCACCACCACACACCACTACCACCACCACCACACCACCACCACCACCACCACACACCACCACCACCACACTCCACCACCACCACCACACTACCACCACCACCACCACACTACCACCACCACCACCACACTACCACCACCACCACACCACACTACCACCACCACCACCACACTACCACCACCACCACCACACTACCACCACCACCACCACACTACCACCACCACCACCACCACCACACTACCACCACCACCACCACACTACCACCACCACCACACCACCACACCACCTACCACCACCACACCACCACCACCACCACACTACCACCACCACCACCACACACCACCACCACCACACTACCACCACCACCACCACCTACCACACACCACACTACCACCAC
>WNWK01000287.1:95000-97500 GCA_009830355.1 Cherax destructor | reverse complement strand
ATTACCTCCTACTTCCCAAGCGAGGCATAGCCTTTGCTAGTTTAGCGTTTGGCCTCGTATGTAATAATATAATAGTGATAGATGTTGAATACTTTATTGTATAACAGTATTTTCTCATAAATAACAACTATTCATGCTATATCATTATTTAATTGTATTAACTTGAATTAGACTAGTCGTTCCTAAAAACCCGTAAAGTAATCAAATATGTTTTTAAGCTTTTTACCACCACTGGTAAAAAATTGAGTTCTAAAATATTTCCTTTCCTCGGTCTGCTTTGATTAAGTAATACTCTAGTAAAAAAATACGGATAGATGAGCCTTAATTACAATTAGCTCATGTATTGCTGATTAAAATGCTATTAAGAAAGATTCATTCATATTTACGCCGATATTTCCTCGTTACCTACGTTGTAGCCATTATTAGTGTTGATTGGCCAATACAATTTTTTACCACCCAGGAACAAAGTAAAGCTTTATTTCAATATGTTTTTGATGTTATTTTTTACGAAAACAGGAATATAAATCATAAAAATGTATATGTCAATCAACGAGACAAAAATGTATATTTATTTTCAGAACTATCTTGATGCATTCAGTTAAATGTGGAATTAACGTTTAAGATAGCTACGACAGGATGATGTGTAAGCACATGTTATATATATATATATATATATATATATATATATATATATATATATGTCGTGCCGATTAGGTAAAACTTGCGATTTTGGCTTAAATAGCAACGCCCACCTTGCCATATAAGACAAGTGAAAATTTGTGTATGCAATAATTTCGCCAAAATCATTCTGAACATAACGAAAAAAATATATTTCATTGTGTTTGTATATTATTAAATTAATCTTAACGTATCTAAAATATATTTAGTTGGGTTAGGCTAAATTAAATTGCGCTTGTTGTAATAATGTTAGGTAGGTTTTCAAAGTTTCTCTTGGTACAAAATTATAAATTCTTACATTAACATAAATGAAAAAAATATATCTTTAAACGTATAAGAGAAAATTTTAGTAAGGACTTAATTTTAAATGAGTTCTTGCTAATTGACCAGTTTTACCTAATCGGCACGACATAATATATATATATATATATATATATATATATATATATATATATATATATATATATATATATATATATATATATATATATATATTCGTTCCGATTAGGTAAAACTGGCGATTTTGGCTTAAATAGCAAAGCTCACTTTGCCATATAAGACAAGTGAAAATTTGTGTATTTAATAATTTCGCCAAAATCATTCTGAACATAACGAAAAAAATATATTTAATTGTGTTTGTTTAATATTAAATTTATGTTAACGTATCTAAAATATATTTAGTTGGGTTAGGCTAAATTAAATTGCGCTTGTTATAATAAGGTTAGGTAAGTTTTCAAAGTTTCTCTTGGTACAAAATTATAAATTCTTATATTAACATAAATGAAAAGAATATATCTTTAAACTTATTAGAGAAAATTTTAGAAAGGACTTAATTTTAGATGAGTTCTTGCTAATTGACCAGTTTTACCTAATCGGCACGACATATTTTGGTTTAAATAGCAACGATTTTGGCTTAAATAGCAACGCTCCTCTTGCCATATAAGACAAGCGAAAATTTGTGTATGCAATAATTTCGCAAAAATCATTCTGAACCTAACGAAAAAATATATTTCATTGTGTTTGTTTATTATTAAATTATTGTAAACGTATCTAAAATATATTTAGTTGGGTTAGGCTAAATTAAATTGCGCTTGTTATAATAAGGTTAGGTATGTTTTCAAAGTTTATCTTGGTACAAAATTATAAATTTTTACATTAACATAATTGAAAAAAATATATATCTTTAAACGTATAAGAGAAAATTTTAGCAAGGACTTAATTTTAAATGAGTTATTGCTAATTGACCAGTTTTACCTCTTAGGCACGACATATATATATATGTAGAGATGTGTATTATTTCTCAGCTTACATATGTTGTGAGTTTGCTTTAAAACATTGGTATTAAGGATTAAAAATTTTTTGACTGTTGGTGAACAGGTGGCATGCAGTCTTATTGACATTCGTGTAGTCGATAGGATTTAAACCCAATTAACCAACCATTTAAAAAACACTAGAAACATCTCTGTCACATTAATTTATAAATAACACTTAAGAGAGCTACGTTAAGGTGATACGTAATTAACGGGTAAGACAACTACGTCAACTGGACGTGGCGAATTCTTATGTAAATTTGAGAAAGGAGATATGTTATTTACCTCTATCTGCGGTAGTTACTAAGATAATTAAACTCTAGAATCTTTAAGCCATGCACGAATAAAATAATAAAATCACTTGTATAAAGTTAGAGTGTGAGCAGCCTATTATGTATACACGTCCACCGATGGCAGAGACAGATTGTAAACATATAAATAGAACCTGTGACTGGTTACATTTTTCTTGTCTGATTTTGAAACATATTTCTGACTTCCTTGTAATTTTGCTG
>WNWK01000287.1:0-87500 GCA_009830355.1 Cherax destructor | reverse complement strand
TCATGGAGCAGGAAGAGTGACCTAGTAGCGACCAGTGAAGAGGCGGGGCCAGGAGCTGTCACTCGACCCCTGCAACCACAACTAGGTGACTACACACACACATACACACACACATGCACATACATACACACACACACACATACAAACAATCATACTATATGCGTTTACACCAAGAAACATTAAAGACCTTGTTATTAAAGTGTAGGTTCGGAAACTTTGGAAATTTGACAAACCATATTTTCGAGACCATATCTCCGAGTCTCACTCATTATATGCAAAAGGACCTTATCACAGTTAGTATTTCATTTTTCAGGAGACAGTTTAGTAAGAAAAAGTCCTAATTGTCGAGTCTGGAGTCTGATGGTGATAATGGTAGCGACGCTGGGGACCAACACCTGCTGCAAATGTGTCTTTCGGGAGGATGGTGGTGGTGGCAGTTGGAATATGGTGGTGGCAATAGTAGTGATGGTGTTAGGGGTGGTGGATAATGATGGTGATTTTGTTCTCTTTTTTGATGATGAAAGACATTTAGAAGAACAGAGCAAATAGCTTAGTGTCACTGAGGCGAATTCTTTGGGAAGCTGTAAAATAGATTAGACATGTGAAAATAGGCGGGTGTATAGGCGGGTGTATAGGCGGGTGTATAGGCGGGTGTATAGGCGGGTGTAAAGGCGGGTGTATAGGCGGGTGTATAGGCGGGTGTATAGGCGGGTGTATATGCGGTTGTATGAACCATTTGCCTCGTTAAGCAGATGCTGCTGTGCAAGCTTGTTAAAAGTCTTAATAAATTCGGCAATATTCATTTAATTAAAGGGACGGACATTCCTCAAATCCAAAATTATTTGTAACAGATGTATACCAGTTACTGAATGCATCCGCTAGTGACACTGGAGTTCCGCGATTGTCTTTCCTAGATTTGTTTTTCAGTGATTCCTGTTTTTCCTAGTTCTCTAAGACGTCTTAAACTTTTACGGTTATCTCTAGATCTGAGTACCTCTATCGTCCTGTGACTTCCTGTTTGTTTTAAACTTCTGTTGACATTATAGTCATGGGAAAGCGCTAAACCCATAATAGTTATACAGCGCCTGGGAAATGGGAGGGAGAAGGCACAACCAAGTCCTTCTTTAAAAAACTCTTCACCAGCTTGAAGACACACTTTCCCCACACCTTCCCTATAAAGGTTTAAAACTCTCTTAATATTTTGTTTTCCCTATGGCCTGTGGTGCCTCTTGCATCACTGAATGAGTATTTTGTCTTTATCTTCGAGTATCTATGGATCTCCTCGCGAATTTGTTTATCTGACTTGCTTTATTCTTTTATTTACAAGCCAATAGGAGAGTGACCATTTGCGTCTACTATATCTTTTTCTTTCCGATTTCCTAATCAATCAACGTATATTGTATTTTATTACTCGTGTATTTCTCTTGTAACTGACTTTTTGACTTCGTTTTTACCTAAAGAGTAAGCCGAGAATGGTCCAATATTTCTCCTCGAATGTTCCACCTCGTTGGGTTCCGTGGCATAAAGTTAAGCTGCACGAGATTTGCCTGCAGAAAGGCAATATTTCTGCATGCACATGAACGATATTTCTACTTGAGCATGAGCAATATTTCTACCTGAACAATGTGAACATGGACAGTATTTCTACCTGAACACAAGCAATATTTTGGCCTGAACTTAGTATATATTTTGACCTGTGCATACACGAAATTTCTATAAACAATATTTCTTTCTATATACATACGATAATGTGACCTGCATATATTCCATATTCCTGGCTGCTCACGCACAATATTTCTGTCTGTTGACGCATGATATTTCTTCTTGATCTTTCTTCACATTTTCCGCTTGCTCAGCAGAATATTTCTGCCTGTTTGCGCACGATATTTCTGTCTCTTCCTGAACGATATTTGGGTCTATCTTGCTTTCGTTAGCATAGCCACGATAACTATACCATATAATTGATATATATGAATTCAAATGTACCATTATTTTTTCCTGTGCATGTACAGTAGTTTCAGCTACATTCGTACATCATTCTGCTTATTTTCGTAACATACTTCCTGTCCATCCACGTATAATATTTCCCGCTCGAGAACAGGGATAAGCGCTAAATTAATGCACCCTTTCTGGGAAAAGATGTGAACTGGGACAGCTATTTCCGAGCCTAGCATGACGTGATCACTGCCTTCTTAAGTGCAGTACTGTTCTTTATTCCCACAAGTTCTACTCGTTATTCAGGCGCTGATAGACAGAGAAGTGGCAAAGCGTTCCATTTACCATCCCTCATCCTCTTTCCTACCTTCCTCTTCCTCTTCTCGTTACACCTATCTCTCGTTTCACTCCTCTTTATATCCTTATTCTCCTCCCCCCCCCTTTATTCTAAATCCTTCTTTTTCCCCCTCTCCATTCTTTCCCCTTATTATTTTTCTTTTCTACCTCCCTCTCTTTCTTCCTCCTTCCCGCCTCTTCTATTTTTTCTTCATCCCAATAGAAATAAATCGATAAAATACTTTGAATTCAAAAAAGTCCACCAAAAACCTTCGAGATTCTCCATAAACATGAACAACTCTCCAAATAAAGTTAGGAACATGGGTGAAAAAGAAACTTTCTGAGTATTTGTGAGAGAAGAAAAAGCTAAATTAATTTTCGAGGCTAAAAAAAATATATTAAAGTACTGTAGAAGAGAGGAGGGGAAATGAAAGGAGTGAGAAGTAAAGGAGGGACGAAGGAAGAAGAGATAGGGAGGGTTGGGTTGCACATGGCGTTAAACACTAGCAAATATGTGAGTTAAACGCAAAAGAGGTCATATAACTTTCAGTAAGTAGACGTTTTAAGAACTCCCGTTCAGTTCTAATTTAACGCTGATATAAGACTAGAGGAGCTCGCTCTCTCCGGTTGTAGCTGTCTCTATTTATGTCTGTCTTTCTGTCTGTCTCTCTGTCTCTATCTGTCCTTGTCTGTCTGTCTGTCTCTCTCTCTCGATCTATCGAAACATGAATTATTTGTGCCTATCCTGTCGTTCCAAAAAATTTTTCTCAATATTTCTCACCTTCTAAAAGGAAGTTTTCAATATCAAAATATCCCGTGTGGTTTTCGGGACCGAAAAAAAAAACCCACCGTTCCCGGAATCTTTCAACAGGGCATGAATAGTAATATGTATTGTATCTAAGGAGGGAATTGAATTTCTTCAAAATTTGTTGTACGTGTTGATAGATATAATTTTTTTAATTGAAAATGGTTTAAAAAAATAATTGTTTTGCACCTAACTAAATTAGAGACGTCACCTATTTTAACCTAACGCAGTGTAATTTCTTTTAGCCTATTTTTGCTAAATGTATCAGAGGTCAGTTTAAATTTCTTTAATACATTTTTTTTAAATAATGTTTTTTTTTTAATTTCATACAGATTTTTATTAATTTATTTCATACACAAATTTTCACTCTGCTTATTTGGCAGAAATGACGCTTACTCTCTAGACAAAACTCTCGGATTCGGCTTTAATTATTTTTTATTTAGGCAGCTATTGGCCTGAAATTTTAAGAAACTCTTGAAATGTTACGAAGAACCAGAGTGCGAGAGCCTTCTCAGTGCTGTTGACCTCTGCTGTTAAAAGTGTGATGAATGGGGAAAGTTTGGTTTCTTAAGAAGGACGCATATGACTCGAGATGATGGACGAGGAGAAAACTTGTGGAGAAGGATGGTGACTCGCTGGTGAGGCAACGATCACCAAGATAATAGACACTTGTTTAAAAAATTTACCTTAACCTTGCAACGGTACACCGACCATCGCTAAGGCACAATTATATACAAATTTCCAGGGAATAGGTCTTTGATTTATTTCTTCAACAAAACAGAGGATTTTTAAAGATTGTTTTATGAGATCTGGAGGAAAGATGCTGAAACCACACATACGCGAGATCCCTATCGCCGTGAGGCTGTTGTTTAGTAAACACAATACGTGAGTTCTAGGTTTCTCAAACAGCAAGTAGTGATATGTTTCCTAAAGACTAAACTAGAGGAGTATAACTAAGGAACTCATAAATGTGTATGGCTGTCAGTTTCTGAACACGCTGATAACGCCTTTGAGGAAATTTGAATTAGATTTTGCAACACAATGTTGGTTTGAAGTTGGTCTGTAAAATCCTTCATTTGTAGTCATACTACCCTACCCTATAGCATTATGAATCTTAATAGGCCAGCCTGGTACAGTGGTTTGAGCACTGGCCTGCTAGTTATAAGACTAGTTTTTCATTAGTTTGAATCCTGCTTCTTCAGGGAGTTGTTTATACTCATGCTGTTTTGATATCGAGAGTCAACAGATGTTCAGTGTTTTAGCTAGTCTTATTGCATTAATTGTTCATTCTTTAATGTTGTGATTGTGCGAGTCGTGAGTCATTCTGATATATTAGGGTAAAACATTTTTATATTTTCAGATATAAAATTCTGACTAGTAGCTTCCCAGCGGTCTGGCTCCATCGATACATAATCAGATATCCTGTCGTCAGGACTGCCGTGTAATTTAGCTGTGCTCAGGAACTTCATGTTTCACCATCATCAGCAGGAACATACTATCAGTGTCAACGCCAAAGCTACCATAGATGCCATAGAGGCTTTCTGGGAGAAAGCATAGATTCCAACCCTGTGTGCTAAGCGCCGAAGAAAATCAGATTGACACAGTAGTGCTGTCGATTTATGGAGTTGTAAAAAGTAACATCGGCAACTTATCTGACATCTCAAAGGGCCTGCAATACTAGATCTAATTATACACTCAATGAGGCATAAAGTATTCATTTGAAGAATAAGTTTTAGCTGAGCATATATTCCTACAACCATTAATATAATAATATTCAAACTATTTAAAACTATGCACAGAATTCCGGTATAAGTTAAACCTAAGAATTAACAGAGTTTTGAAGAGAGTTAAAATGAGAAACACTCTCCCTACTATAGCTACAGAATATCACACCCATTCTGAAGACAGATCTGTAATAGTGTTAGCCTTCCCAAGGGTCTGACGGTCAGAGCTGTTTAAGGGGCCATTAAAGATACCAGACAACCCTCCCTCTGAAATATCTGACAACCCCAGAACCCAATTAGCATACCGTACAAGGATGGTCACTCATTTTGGCAAGCAATAACTAACTATACTTCCAGACTGGCCAAGTGACATGCAGAAAAGTGGTTTTGTGTGGCAAACGTTGGATACAAGACGAAAGTCCCTAAACAGAGAGCTGAATGATATTTAACCGCCAGAAATATTCGTCTAATTACACTCGGCGCCTTCTGCAATCTTAAAAGGATGTTCTCAAGAAAATGACAAGGAAAGACAAGAAATTTTTGCAGATACAACAACTGTCTAATCTGCCATCCCGAGACCCAGAAAAATACTTAAAATTGCTAAAAGCGCTAAACAGTTCATAGATGGCAACAGGTGACAAGATCAAGACAAAACAAACACCACTTTGTTTGATCACTGTGAGTTGCTGGCTCTAAAAACAGAGATGGATCGCAGTTGGTGGTCCCTATAAATTCAGCAGCTACAGTAGGTAGGAGGTTTGCAAGCAATATTTTAAGACAAGATGGCCGAATGAACAGTAATTGAACTCTCTCCTGACAGACCCAACTTAGTCAAAAATAATAATTTTAAGTCACAGTGGAAGTAGTGTGCCCGGAATTTAATTTAGGGTCATTAAACTATAAGTTATTCTCTGTTATAATAAGTTGCTGCCAGATAAATCTTCCTGTTTGAGTAAGAAGGTTTACAAAATGGTACAGCACTCCTCCTCTTTCTACTACCGGCCGTTCTCATCTAATGAAAGTTCCCAGAGTCATTTTTCTCCTAAATCGTCGACATCCGTCTCTCTTCCCATCAGGTTTTACATCTCGGTGTAACTGGACTAGCCTTCCTGGATGTCTCACTAGTGCTTTAGGATCTACAAGTAGAGAAATGCACTTTTACGGATACAAAATGCATAAGGTAATGAAAAAGTGATTGGGAGTAGCCTAAAAAAAAGTATTAAAATATTAAAGAAGAAAGTAAAGTGAATAATACTGAAAGCAAGTAGATTATTATGAAAATATTCCTGACGGATAAAATATAGACACCCAGTATAGAAGATTTAGGATTAGGTACAGAAAGGTAAATTAGTATTAAATTATGATATAAAAGACCAATAATTGAAATTTATAAAGGAAATAAATGTTATATGAAAATAGAGCAATAATGGGTATATAAGGAAAGCAATCAAATGATTAAGGATTTAAAAACTTTAATAATGATAATAATAATAATATTATTAATTTTTTTATTATTAATATAACAGAGAAAGGCAATTCAAAATGAACACTAGTTGTCGTACGTAAAACAAAAGAGGCTTTGTTTTCGACTGCTTAAGGATCACCTCAGCTGCTTGGAGAAGAACGCCATTACATACATATGCTTAGCTTTTCTGAAAGGAACTGGGTAAATATAATAATAGCCAGTGAGTTTCAATATTGGCCTTTGTCATGCAGCAAAATATAGGTCTCAGTTATTCTGAATATAAAGCACTACCGGCTGTTAATACCTATTATTACACCAGTCAGAATCCTTGGGAAATCTGCTCCCGTACCAGGTCTAACTTGACCCAGTAAAGTATAGAAAGTGGAGTTAATTACTGAGAGGACACCGGCAGATGAAACACCAGTAGGTGTCAATCTCTGTCATCTGTTTATGTAAATTCTTATGTTTAAGTATTGTTTATGTTGCTAATTAATGTGTCTAAGTTTTCAATAACACTGAATAATTATTTATATTTCAAAAATTTTCATTAGTATTTAATTTTACACTAAGTATTAGTTGTAAATTGTGGAAGAGGTAAATATATTATGCATTCCATATTAATATCTATATGCATAAAAACAATGTATTTCAACGCATCTTTCATTATCACCACCTCCACAACTACCATAATAACCGTCACTACCATTACCATCGTCATTACTGCTTAATACTATTTATCTCTCATCTTCTGTTCATACCATAATGATCTGAAGTCTCTCTTCCCTCAAGCATTGTTGTGACCGCCGTCCATTCATTTTCTTCCCTTTTTAATTATACCCAAAATCTCCTTCATTGAAACTTTGCCTCTGTCACCTTGTTTTCCTTTAGTCCTTATTCTCTTTTCATTACGAAGTTCCATTTTTTTCTCAATTGCCTCCCTTTCTCCCTCCCTCCCTTCTCATTATAACTAAATTATCCCTACTTCCCCTTACAATTTTCGGGGCTTCAGTCTTCCCTTTCTTCTTCCTCCTTTCTCAATAAAACTGTCTCGTATTCCTCTATTTCGTTTCACAGTAAAACTTACCTAAAATGATATTTTGAAACTATCATGAAGAATTAATGACAGTATTAAAGAGAGAAATAAAAAAAGGAATAAGAAAAGCAAAAAGGGATTATGAGGCTAAGGTCGCAAGGGATTCGAAGACTAACCCAAAAGGGTTCTTTCAGGTATACAGAAGTAAGATTAGGGACAAGATAGGCCCACTTAAGAGTAACTCAAGGCAGATCACGGACAGTGATAAGGATATGTGTGAAATTTTCAATACTTACTTCCTCTCAGTTTTGACTCAGGAAGATACTAGCAGAATTCCAGAAATAATAAATTATGTAGAACTGGAAGATAACAGACTATGCTCGATTGGGGTAACTAGTGACATGGTCCTCAGACAAATAGAGAAATTAAAACCTAACAAATCCCCAGGCCCTGATGAACTGTTTGCAAGAGTTTTAAAGGAATGTAAAGAGGAACTTAGCAAACCTTTGGCAAATCTTTTCAATATATCACTACAAACTGGCATAGTGCCAGACAAGTGGAAAAGGGCAAATGTAATACCTATTTACAAGGCAGGTGACAGGTCCTTAGCTTCGAACTATAGACCAATAAGCCTTACCTCCATAGTTGGTAAATTTATGGAATCAATAATTGCCGAGGCAATTCGTAGTCATCTTGAAAAGCATAAATTGATTAATGAATCTCAACACGGTTTTACAAAGGGGCGTTCATGTCTCACGAATTTACTAACTTTTTTCACTAAGGTGTTTGAGGAGGTAGATCATGGTAATGAATATGATATTGTGTATATGGACTTCAGTAAGGCTTTCGATAAAGTTCCACATCAGAGGCTACTGAGGAAACTTAAGGCACACGGAATAGGAGGAGAAATTTTTTCCTGGGTAGAGGCATGGTTGACTAATAGGCGGCAGAGAGTTTGCATAAATGGAGAGAAATCAGAATGGGGGCGCGTCTCAAGCGGTGTTCCACAGGGGTCAGTTTTGGGCCCCCTGTTGTTTACAATTTACATAAACGACATAGATGAGGGAATAAATAGTAGCATAAGTAAATTTGCTGATGACACCAAAATAGGCCGTCCAATTCATTCAAATGAGGACATTAGAGCACTCCAGGATGATTTGAATAGACTGATGCAGTGGTCGGAGAAGTGGCAGATGCAGTTTAATGTAAACAAATGCAAAGTTCTAAATGTTGGGCAGGACAATAACCATGCCACATATAAGCTGAATAATATAGATCTTATTACTTGTAATTGCGAGAAGGATTTAGGAGTTCTGGTTAGTAGTAATCTGAAGCCTAGACAACAGTGCATAAGTGTTCGCAATAAAGCTAACAGAATCCTTGGCTTCATATCAAGAAGTATAAATAACAGAAGTCCTCAGGTTGTTCTTCAACTCTATATATCTTTGGTTAGGCCTCATTTAGATTATGCTGCACAGTTCTGTTCACCGTATTACAGAATGGATATAAATGCACTGGAAAACGTACAAAGGAGGATGACAAAGTTGATCCCTTGTATCAGAAATCTTCCCTATGAGGATAGACTGAGGGCCTTGAATCTGCACTCTCTAGAAAGGCGTAGAATTAGGGGGGATATGATTGAGGTGTACAAATGGAAAACAGGAATAAACAAAGGGGATGTAAATAGCGTGCTGAAAATATCCAACCAAGACAGGACTCGCAGCAATGGTTTCAAGTTGGAAAAGTTCAGATTCAGGAAGGATATAGGAAAGCACTGGTTTGGTAATAGAGTTGTGGATGAGTGGAACAAACTCCCGAGTACCGTCATAGATGCTAAGACGTTGTGTAGTTTTAAAAATAGGTTAGATAAATACATGGGTGGGTGGGGATGGGTGTGAGTTTGGATCTGACTAGCTTGTACTAGGTCAGATGCAGTGTTCCTTCCTTAAGTGAATGTAACCTGACCTGTACTAATTCCTTAAGTGGAAGTGACCTGACCAGGTGGTCGGCTGGACAATTATATGAGTGGGTGCGGTTGGGTGTGAATTGGTCCTGACTAGCTTGTGCTACTAGGTCAGATGCAGTGCTCCTTCCTTAAGTGAATGTAACCTGACCTGGCTGGGTAGGGGCATTGGCTTAAGCCGTTGGAGATTTGGACCTGCCTCGCATGGGCCAGTAGGCCTGCTGCAGTGTTCCTTCTTTCTTATGTTCTTATGTTCTTATGTATATTGGCCACTAAAGCAAGTCATTTTTCTGCAAGTTCTCCAGGGAACTTGTAGTAAAATGACTTTTGATATTTGACTGTCGATAGCTTCATTATACTTTTAAAGTAAATGTCTCACCCATTATATATGTATATTTTCATTAGACTAAACGCCCCTTTGGACAAGAATATTTACTTTCATACACGGTAATTAAATATAAATTAGGGACCCCGGTGTTTTTGAAGTCACCACCACTTATTGAGAGAGAGAGAGAGAGAGAGAGAGAGAGAGAGGAGAGAGAGAGAGAGAGAGAGAGAGAGAGAGAGAGAGAGAGAGAGAGAAGAGAGAGAGGGGAGAGAGAGGAGAGAGAGAGAGAGAGAGAGAGAGAGAGAGAGAGAGAGAGAGAGAAGGAGAGAGAGAGAGAGAGAGAGAGAGAGAGAGAGAGAGAGAGAGAGAGAGAAGAGAGAGAGAGAGGAGAGAGAGAGAGAGAGAGAGAGAGAGAGAGAGAGAGAGAGAGAGAGAGAGAGAGAGAGAGAAATGAAGGAGAATCTCCAGTCATTTGTTTGGATGTTCATGAAAAAGTTGGGTATCTATGAAAATAACTAGTCTCCGACTAGTCATCTTCTGGGGAAACAGGAATCCCCCTAAAAAATAGCTCTACCCACGGCTATAAAATGACACCCTAATGGGCTGGAACATTGTTACTGTAATGGAGGCCACACGTTCATGACACAGAAAGTCTGGTCTATATTATTTTTCTCGCCTCGTTTTTTTTCTGGTAGGACAAGTGAAGTGCAACGAGACCAGAATCACATTATATTGTCGTTTTTCATGCGTTAATTCAGTTCTAAGAAGATTCAAGGTCTTCAGTGATCAAATATTTTTCTGCTTATACAAGGCCGTAAGATGGAGTGATAGGTACTAATTATAATTAAATAAATTAACAGTCTGATGTTTCAGAAGTGGCTGGCAAAAACTGCTCTTCCTCTGACGTATATTTATTATTAACAGTTAACTGTAAGTAATTTTTTATGGTTTATGTTAAATCACTGTACGCAAACCTAACCTAACGAAACCAATATTTTATTATGTTTGTGTCATTCATTGTTCTGAAACTTAATTAAAAACAAACAGTTGCTATAAGGATCGTTTGCTGCTTTTCTCTAATTCACAGATTCATTCAACTTTTCAGCAGACACTATTTTCTCCGACACTTATTTCTATATCAGTTATTCTCTATTGATCCTCTTTATTACTTATCCATTAATTAGGTATCCTTTCTAGTCACACTCTTATTCAAACAAGTATTCTGGTCTTGGTTCCTATAACCTGTACGTTTTTGTTAGTTTATATAAATAGCTGATGAAAAAAAAGTTTTCTTGATAAATATCTATATCTATTTGTCAAGTTCCTATTTTTGCCATGGGTGAGCCATGTTGGGTAAAAATAACAAAAATGTATTATTAACTGACACTAGCTTGAACACTTTTTGACTTGTTTCTTGTTACCGTTCACGTGACGTCCCCGTCCCACACACAACCCGAAGAGCTGTTATAATGATTTACCTGGCTCCAGGACGGTCACTTACTGACAAGGAAACATGCTCGCGCTACTAAACATGCGAGAGCTAGCCATCAGTTTTCCCGAACTATCGCCTGGTCTTCTCTGCTTTTTTTTTTTCTCCGT
This sequence comes from Cherax destructor, assembly GCA_009830355.1. Lineage (NCBI taxonomy): Eukaryota > Metazoa > Arthropoda > Malacostraca > Decapoda > Parastacidae > Cherax > Cherax destructor. The sequence continues at coordinate 76,312 of WNWK01000287.1, read as the reverse complement.
CAGTTGTGACTTCATAAAGGCCCAAGACGAACTGAAGAGTCGTCTAAAGATCCCTCTCTAAGAGGGTTTTACTCATGAAGTGTTTCAGACAAGGTATTGTAACTTTTTATTGATTTACATGGTTTTATGAGTAGAGAAAACATTTCATCCAGAGGGGAAAATAAATTTAAGATCAGTCTTCAATAACTTGTCTTCAGTAAATGCTTTGTAACAGATTAACAAAATCCATAGTTGGAGAAATATTTCTTTAATAAATGTCCTAAGTGCTGCTGGAACGTTCTTGCCAAAAATGAGGTAGGGAAGCAGGAGACGCTTAGTGCCCCAGACTTAACAGTGCCAGGTGCCAGCAAGATTGAGTATTATAGGAATAGAAGATAGCCCACAATCACTGGTAATGGAGTGATTGCCAAACGAACAAAACCATTAGTAACATGATAATTATAAAAAAAAATCAATCAGACTTTGGGACGATATAAAATACTTTATATTCTAAGTATAAATGTATCGGGCATTTGTATTAGGAATTTTTCATGAGAATTAAGGAAATAGGTCTACTGTAGACTCCCTTAAAACTAAATGGAAACATGTATAGTTTATCCAAGGGCAGACAGCCATAGTTTATCTATCCTATCTGACTCTTTTGGCAGACGCTGGTCTAACCCAAGATAACAGAAAGACAGACCCTAATTCCTTCGAGTGGAACCACAGACAATCCAGAGCATTCGTATATGCATCTGGTTTTAGGTTAAGAACAATAGCCTCAATTATAAACGAATCAAGCTGGAATAATCTGCAACTACAATTATATAATGAATGTTTATCATGATTTATAACTTCCGATTCCAAAATATTTCTTTCTATCCATGAAATACATGGAACTAGGACTTTGGGTTCCGAGAAAATTAGCAGGATTGTTGCAAACTTGTGTGGTTAAACATTGCATTTGATTTTTTTCTTATTGCATATTGATGTGTTATTCTAATATCTAAAGGTTTGCCAGTCTGTCCCACATAAGATAAGTTTCAGCCTATATATATAGTCCTTTGAAAATGTGAGTAGTCACGAAAGCGCTTGGAATTCTTCTATTTTTTCATAGTGGTTGTCTTGCATATTTTATAGCACCTGTTTACTGTGATCTTTTTGCATATATATATATATATATATATATATATATATATATATATATATATATATATATATATATATATATATATATATATATATATATATATATATATCAATAACAATACTGCGACTAGCCAAGGACTCGAACCCATGCTGCTTTGGTCCACCTCGTGGTGAGCGAAAACACATGACGCTCTAACCCACAGGAACACGCAATCCTACAAGAATGACGCACCCAGCCAAACTAGGTGTTTTACCGTCATCCGAGGACATAAGGTGGTGTGGGTGCCTCTGAGCTAATTTCATTCTACTCCCCGTTTGGTGTACTAGCCTCCACAACCAGAATATATTATTGTAACCATGAACGAATGGTATTTAATCAATAACACTGCGACTTGCTGAGAACTCGAACCCATATCGTTTTAGCCCACCTCATGGAGAGAGAAATTTCACGATACTCTAACCCACGGGACCACCCGATCCTTCATAGATCACGCACCCATCAGAGCTAGGTGTTTTACTGTTATCCGAGGACACCCCGCACTCTGCAAGGTGCGTGATCTTTGTAGGATTATATATATATATATATATATATATATATATATATATATATATATATATATATATATATATATATATATATCGCCAACACAGTGCTCACGAATGCTTCAGCAAATGACAAAGCTCGTCTCCTAGCGGTGAAGGCACCACATTCAAGAGATTTCCTTTTAGATGTTCCCAATTCCTCTCGGGGTACTCGACTCGACCCACAGGCTATTCGTATTGGTGTTGCTCTTCGCCTAGCCGCCCCCATACTCACCGAACATAGGTGTATTTACGACAGGGCGAGGGCTGATCAATTCGGACTTCATGGTCTCGTGTGTCACACATCAGAAGGAAAGTATGCTAGACATGAGGAGGTCAACATCATAAAGAGAAGCCTCGCCACAGCCCGTTGCCCAGCCAAACGGTAACCCCAAGTGCAGAGGTCTGACGGAAGTCAAAAGCGTCCTGATGGAGTCACTATGATACCCCGGAAAGATTGCCTGGGACTACACCTGTGCCGCCACATTGGCAGACACCTACTTTCCATACTCTGAAGCTGATGGGGGTGGAGTCGCCAGCTACAGGGAGACCCAGAAGACCCGCAAATATGAAGGCCTTCCCCCTTGCTATAACTTCATCCCAATAGGGTCGGAGACCCTTGGAGCATTGGGCAAGTGTGCTCTAAAGTACCTCAAAGAGCTGGGTTGAAAAACCCATCACAGTTATCAAGGATCACAGGGCTGCCAGCTTCCTCTTTCAGAGACTCAGTGTTGTCATCCTGAGGGAAAATGCCTGCAGCATTCTGGGCACGTGGCCCACCGCCGGGGAGCTGAAGGAAGTATTCGAGATATAGCTCTGAGATGTTATCTATGTTGTTCTAATCCCTATTGTAGTTTTGTCAATGTCTTTTGTCTCTAAATAAAGTCTATATATATATATATATATATATATATATATATATATATATATATATATATATATATATATATATATATATATATATATATATATATATATATATATATATATATATATATAATGTTGCTCTTGTATATACATAGTAATGTCTGTTTATCAGATTGTTGGTTTTATTATATCATAGACGAGTTATTTGTTTGGAAAGTGTCATGATCTACAGATCTGTTGAGAAGAAAGAGTAAGAGCGAAATAAAATAAAATGAAAATGAAGAAAAGATGGAAGAAAATGAGAACTTTGAAAAGAAAGACTGATAAAAAGTTAGCATAATGATATGATAAAAAGAGAAGGATCGTAAAAGTAATAAGAAATTCATTGAAATAGGAATTAGGGAGAAGAACAGAATAAAATCACATGGAAATGGGAAGTAACGACATATATATACCGTCTCAAGATTAACTAAAATAAAGGTACAACATTAGAGGCACTTTAGAAAATATATTAGGTATAAGTTTTGAAGTCTCGTGTGTTACAGCCATAAAGTATTGATCACCAGACATTACAGTTTACGACCATCACGTTATCACATAGTTGTTTATATGTCAAATATATTCCAGCTTCATTGTCGTTATTTATTTATAAATACTAATATATAATAAATATAGTCATTATTACTATTAATTTTTTAATACTAATAATAATATTATTATTTATTTTTATTATGTCAAAAATTGGAGCTAAATGGCGTTCTGATGACAATAGCGTAGATAAAAAGACATTCTGCAAAACGGGTTTTTATTGGGATAACGTTTAGAACCGTTTAGTTCTTCTCAAATCATGCAGCATCTCTAAGATGAATGTGCATGTATAGTCCTGGAAGTGACGAAAGAGAAGTGAATAAAATAATTTTTGTATGGCGACGAACCATGAGTTAGAAATGTTATCTGCTTTGAAAGTAGAAGGTATAACGATACCAACAATATGTACGAAACGGCACAAGTGCATACAATGAGAACATTTTTATTTGAAACGTTTCAGTCCTTGGTCCTTATTCACCCCATAAGTATTATATATAGAAACACTATATATAGTAGAGAAAACAGGTCACTGGTGAAGATCTTGTGAAGGCGTCAGGTCAGATAATAGTAAATGTAGGCCAAGTTTGCATTTAGTGGACTTCATATAGCGAAGGCAAAGCACTGTTTGAAAAACTTATTTCAAATTAACACACAGCTCGATCACTGATATAAAGTCATGGCGGGGTAGATGCAAATTGATGTCGTCTGTAAGTTTACGTTTGATTCCATCAATGGAGACATTATTAAAGTTCACATTGATGCCGAAAATCCCAGTTTGTTTTTTGTCGACTCGAAGATAAAATATTCTGGTTATACTGTGATATTTACCCTCATGATCGAGAAACTTACAAACGATAGAAGCTTAAATTTGCTAATTGAAAAAAAGTACATAATTCAGTTTTATGATTTCTTGGGGGATGCGTTAAAGACCAGAGGATTTTTAATTTAGTGCACTAATGCCATTTTCTGTTTCCATGTGCTCCTTTGATGCTTGGATACTCGTGTTAAAGTGACAATTTCCATTAGAGAAAACGTCAAAGGTTAATTCGTTCAAGTTAAAAATAGGAACACAGTGTCTCCATCGTAAACAACTTCGCGGACATTGAGAAAGGTCTGGCCTGGAGCCAAGCGGAGAACTATGAAACATGGACGTGACTCCCACTATAACTTCTTTATGGTGTTCCATTGCATATTGATAACTAAGACGTATGTGCCTTATGTCTCTGTATATTATAGCAGGAACGTCAACAACAGCATCATTATAATAGTGACAAACCACATGTTTGCATCACAAACAATAACAACAATGACAATTGAAGCTGAAAAAGATGAAGACAAAAAAAAAAAAGACGATGGCTATGACATATAACAAAAATACTTCGTCTAGTGCAGCAGTAACTAAGTAAAAACATTTAAATTAATTTCCAAATATGTCATTGTTCTGTCAGGGGCAAATACTTAAATAGAAGACGAAAATATTTACGGCAAAATGCAATGCTACGTTTCACTAATCACCACAAGACCTCACTGCGAACCGCCACTCCCCTTCGCTTTCACCACAGTTCGTCTCAGTGTAACTTGAATAGTCTTTAGAGAAGAAAATAAAAGAAAACTGAGTTCACTCATTAGACAACAAGATTAACAACAAATTCAACGCATAATAATAATCTGAGCATGTAAGATTGTTTGGACATGCTTTTCGGCTTTCACTCACATCTTTAGGTCTTGTGTTTCGCCTGTAACCAATCTTTCAACGAGATCTGTCGTCATAAAGATCTTGGTCGTCTTCTATTGTAATAAAACAGTAAGTTACCGTAACTATCAGCTTTATGACCAGACCTTCTTCTATCAACGTGCTTAGTGTAACATTTCTGAATCTCAGAATTTATATAGTCTTGATTCTTTGTCATGCTCGGAACGTCAAGTACTATTGAGTAAAGTATATGGCATTTTTACTGTCGTTTTCAAGTATATCTTCAGAGAGCATTCTGAGAATAAGACAGAAACAATGCACTAGTGATAGCTCGGAATTTCTTCATAATCATTTTACGTCAGAATGATTCGAAGTACTTACCTGGAGTTTACCTGGAGAGAGTTTCGGGGGTCAACGCTCCCGCGATACGGTCTGAGACCAGGCCTCGTGGTGGATCAGGGTCTGATCAACCAGGCTGTTACTGCTGGCCGCACGCAAACTGACGTACGAGCAACAGCCCGGTTGGTGAGGTACTGACTTTAGGTGCCTGTCCAGTGCCTTCTTGAAGACAGCCAGGGGTCTATTGTTAATCCCCCTTATGTATGCTGGGAGGCAGTTGAACAGTCTTGGGCCCCGGACACTTATTGTGTTTCTATCAGTGTATTCGTGGCGCCAATGCTTTCCATTGGGGGAATGTTGGATCTCCTGCCGAGTCTTTTGCTTTCACAGGGAGTGATTTTCGTGTGCAAGTTTGGTACTAATCCCTCTAGGATTTTCCAAGTGCATATTATCATGTATCTCTCTCGCCTGCGCTCCAGAGAATACAGATCAAGGGCCTTCAACCATTCCCATTAATTTAGGTGCTTTATCGTACTTATGTGTGCCGTGAAAGTTCTTTGTACACTCTCCAGGTCAGCAATTTCGCCAGCCTTGAAGGGGGCAGTTAGTATACAGCAGTATTCCAGCCTAGAATGTATAGACTTTTATTTTCTGTAGTTACCGTCGAATATTATACGTTGTTATAATTCTTACTGAAATTGTGAACTTCATTTTTATTTTCATTTGGTTTAAGGCCAAACAATTGCACATAGTTATTAAGATCGCAATTAACCTGAACACTATAATTATACATTCCTTATTCCTCAGTAACTTCTAATGCATGTAAAGTGAAAAATGCTGTCTAGCATGTTTTGCTAGTTAATTAATTATTAATAACCAATGATTATTATTAGTGATACATATCACCTGTGCACCACCAGACATGGGTCATTTAATCCTAAAATATGTAATATGTGAGTGAATAAACACAGAGAGATGACACCTCTCAGATGGTTGGTTGATTTTCATGGTTAAAAGCCTATTGACTACAATTGACCTCTCACTGCATATACACTGGTTGGGTGGGTAGTTGGATTTAAAGCCTATCGCCAATACGATGGTCATTAAGACTTCATGTAACCGTTTCAACACTAGACAAAAATACTGTAATCCTTATAATAGAGGACCCGATGCCTTCACATGATCTTCATTAATGAGATATTAATGAGGTATCTCCACTATATATACTATACTTTCTCATTCTCTTGTGTCATTTGGCGTGATCAAGGTGTCCCAAAACAGAAACCTGTCCAGTAAAGATGTCCTAATTGTATGTCTTTTCTCCTTTCATCCATAAACACTTAGTGTAAGTGCACTGAGAAATAATGTACCATATTTCGGTGTAAATATATCCTTGACCTTTCGGTTTACATATAGTCTACATTAACAATGTTTTGTTAAATTATTATTATTATTATTTATTATTATTATTTCTTCCACTACTACTACATCTACTAATGCCTTAATACCTATGAATTGGTAAGATTAAAAATACATATAAAAAACAAATTTAGAACTATAGAATACAAGTCCTAATACCAGAGCTAATTTCTTTGCAAAAATAGCTCTAAAAAAGTTCTTTGGTTCCACTTAATTTTATTTGTTTCAAGAAAAAGGATGTGAAGAATCCATGAAGGCCATTTAAATCAATCATTTTCCGAAGAGTTCAGTCCCTAATATAACTATTTTTTCTCTGCTTCCCCTTATTTTCCTATCATATACTCTCTTTATTAATTTACTTCCTATCGTATTCTGCAACCCTCTTTTTATTTTATTTCTCCTTTTGCACCCTTCGCTTTCTTTTTTTATTTCTTCTTAATTAATAATAATTAATACTAATAATAATTAGTATGAATTAGTATTATTAATATAATTAAAATGGTAATAAATTACTATTACTGTTATTTTATATATATATATATATATATATATATATATATATATATATATATATATATATATATATATATATATATATATATATATATATATATTTAATTTTAGGGAGCTAAAATATAAACTATACTGAGATAAAAGGAACACTTTCTGGATTTAGGTAATTCATACGTAAACATATATGAGAAAGTGTAATATAACGCAATACCTAAGAATCTGCATATTCAAAATTGCCCTGAGACCTTTCTGTTAAAGTAAACTCTGTGCTTGCATTGCTTTGAAAACGTATCCTTGCTCGTGAGGTTAGTGGGGTTGGTTAATGGTCTATTGACTACAAAAGTGTTATTCAGGCTGCATATCGCCTATTCACCACCAGTCAAGTTAATCCCTTAAATAAGGATTTGAGTATACTCTCACTGAGAAACAGTGAGAATATATACCGCTCAGTGTACATTTCCTGTGCATAGTTTATAAATAGAATTCTAGCACTACCCAATTAAGACCTCTTGAAAATTATATTTATTATCTTGGTAATAAGACTTGGTCTTAAAAGTGTTTCGGCTCCATATCAATTTTTTTCAGGAAAGCCATAAAAAATGTAATTTTCTAATGAGGTCAGACTGTAATATGATTACCGCCTCTCTGCTTCCCTTTACCATCCTCCCTCTCATATCCACTCTCTTAAATTCCCTTTGTCTCGAATTTTCGTAGCCTTTTTTTCACTTCCTATTTTACTGCATTTTTTATCTCAAAATTCTCTCCATCTATTGTTAATTGTTTACTCTGCAGTCTTTACAATTACCTGCATATAAATATTTTTTTTATGCTGAAAACAAAGCTACGAATATGTTTTGCCCCCCATATTATAACATCAGGAAATCTATCGTTGCATATGCAGTTAATATATTTTTTGTATTTTTTTTTCATTTTCGAGAGCTTTTATAATCCTCGTCGAATATTTTTGCTACCTTCGAATGTGAAATAAGTATAATTAATAGGGAATTTTTGCCAGTGCAATCGAGAGAAACTGCGAAAGATTGCATAATATATTTGTTGATCAAAATAAACACTAAAATAAAACTTATGGCATTCTATCATGTTCATTACTGAGAAATATTTGCAGGATTGTAAATTTGGCGTATTAATACGCTTTTCCAATTGTACTTAATACTTTATTGTTTGTATCTACAAATACAGAGTGAATTACCTCTTGACAAAATGTTGAGCTTAATGTAAATTAAAAATAGAAGCACAGAGTCTCAATCGTAAACTACTTTTGCGGAAATAGAGACAGCTCCTTCTTGCAGGCAAGTACAAACATATTGGCGCAGCTTCCATTGTAACAGATTTTAGGGACATTGCAGAGATGTACATAATGTTAAAAGCATCAGAAAAAGTGTAATTATTAGTGTGGCACATAATTCTTCAACCAAAAACAATAATAACAAACAAGGATGATTAAAATTGTGAAGAAAATAAATGCAATGAAGATGATTATAATGATGTAATGTGTAAATTATGATTAAAAAAGGTGCAACAGCAGTAATTGTAATTATTATTAAAATTAAACATGCAACCTGTCAAGTCCAGTTTCCTTCAGGCTACAATTATTCAACGATTCACTTTCTAAACACGACTTTACGGCACACACTTTTCTATTTTCTGCCATATTGTCACACATCGTCTCTATGTAGCTTGGATACTTTTAGGGATGATAACGAAACCTTAATTTCAGTACATGAATAAGTAGACAGAAGAACAGATGTTAATCCTGTACAACTGGTGAAACACAGTTTGGAAAAGCTATTCATTTATTGATCTTCGTTTGAGCTATTTTTTTTGCTTATAAGCCTTTCGACAAAATCTGTGGCTTACCCAATAAAAATCCCACTGTCAACAATCTTTCCTATTGACGAAATCAATGAAAATATCAGTACCCACAACAATTAGCTTTATAATGAGTGCATCATATGTCAGCTTAATTAATAATGAATATAGTCAACCATACACGGATTATGATTCCTACTTGGGATGTCTGATGAGTAATTTACATGAGGTTTTTTTACCTATCTGCTTTTATCCATGAATATCTTTACTTATATCAAGTGTAATAATTAATAAGTGTTTGTATGTATATTTTAATTTTTATTACTATTTCTTAATGTAGCTGCTTTTAATATTAATAATAGTAACAATAGTAGTTATAATAATAATAATAATAATAATAATAATAATAATAATAATAATAATAATAATAATAATATAATAATAATAATAATAATAATAATAATAATAATAATAATAAAATTAATAATAATAATAATAATAATAATAATAGTAATACTATTAATAATAATAGTAATAACAATAATAGTAATATTATTATTATTATTAATATTATTATTATTATTATTATTTTAGGGAGCTGGACAGATACCTAAAGTCGGTGCCGGATCAGCCGTTCTGTGGTTCGTAAGTCAGACTGCGTGCGGCCAGGAGTAACAGCCTCGTTGATCAGGTCTTGATCCACCGGGAGGCCTGGTCGTGGACCGGGCAGCGGGGCCGTTGATTCCGGGAATACCTTCCAGGTATTATTTTTATTATTATTATTATTATTATTATTATTATTATTATTATTTTATTATTATTATTATTATTATTATTATTATTATTATTATTATTATTATTATTATTATTATTATTATTTTTATTATTATTATTATTATCTATTCAAAAGAGCATTGAGAATGTAATGAGACTTTACGCTAATTTACGTATATAGCATCCACAGCTAACAAAATTAAAACTCAAGAATTTAAGTCTGAACACCATTACTAAATATTTTTTTTCAAGATTTAAACTAAAATATGTTTGGATTCCATTTTTACAAGTTGCCTTCAAAAGAGAAAGTGGAGAACCCTTGATTGTCTAAAAAACCTTTCTTTTCGCGAAGAGGTCAGACCATAATGTGATTACCTTCCCTCTGCTACCCCTTGCCATCCTTCCACTCACACACCCTCTCTCAAATTCCCTTCTCGCCTTTTAAGTATATTACCTAATTTTGACTTTCTAATTTTCCGTTTCTCTTTCACTCCCTCATCTTCATTCACCCTTGTATTACATACAAATGAGCCTATAATTTTTTTATATATTAAATGAAAATGGTGTTATTGTTGGTTTTACGCAGGAATCAAAACGCAGATAATATTGGTTAGTGTGTTAATTGGGTTTAATGGGTGTGGACTATACAAATGGTTATTAATGTTTTAATCCCACCTATGGGCCTACTGGGATTTAAATAAAGTGAGATAGATGCACTGTTACTCTAAATGCAAACACACCGAGGGAGATATACTCATCAGAATATATTCAATTTGTATTTTTACTCTATATTTTAATAAGATGTAATAAAACGATGAATAAATATTTAACATTTTTTTATAAAAAAAATACACCTGAGGGAAAAAATAATTTTGGTGCTGAATATTATGTATGTTTTGCTTAGGAATCAAGAGGAGCTGCAAAAGACGGCGGATTAACTTGATTATTGAAAAAAAATACAAACCTAAATTACTAATTTCTCTGTCTTTTCATTCTTGTTGAGTGATGGACATAACATTTTTACTAGAGCCGAAAACTCGTTCTTACTTTTTGTTTTTCAGTTGTTTTTGGCCATATGTTTGTTTTGATGTACGTGTAGGAAGGAGAACTGACATCGCTGGTTAATTACTGCAGGAGCAGAGTCTCTGTTGTAAACATCTTTATGAAAATTGACGAAAGTCTGCGTTGCAACCCGACGTAAAAATATAGACCCGATTCTCGCTGTAGCTTAATTCTAGAGTTTGTGTATAACGCTGAAAATATATTTTGAGCTTTTTATGTTGATGTATATAATGACAGAAGCAACAATAGCAGCATCGTTAATATAACGGCAAAGAGGGTTCAGCAGTATACAAGCAATAACGACGACAAAAACAAGGATGAGAACATGAAGAAGACGATAAAGGAGATGTCATGAAAAACTCACGTAGTATCACGCGCAGAGTACTTGAAATTAATATGATAAATTCTACAGTACTATCTTGTCATGTTTCAACATCACCCATTTTATCATTAAGAGTCAAGGATGTTACTGAAGGAGGGGTGTTAATGCTGCAGTTTTATAACTGTAGTGTAAGCACGCCTCTAGCAACACAGTGATGGAGTAAATAATGATGACGAAAGTTTTTCTTTTTCGGGCCACCCTGCCTTGGTGGGAGACGACCGATATGTTAAAAAAAAAAGTCAAGGATAGTTTTGGTAAGCTATTTATCTCATATTTTTTATTTTATCTCTTATCTTTCCTTACGGGCTCCAGCTCTTTTAACGAGACTTCACCCACCAAGGACACCAATCATAAAGTTCTCGGACGTCGGTCATAGCCATAAAATCATCTGTTAACTCTAGGACATGGGCTGCCTGTATTAACGCTCATAGCAAAAAGCCATAAATCTCCTCTTTAAACGCGGAAAAATCCTTTGTTTTTGTATGCTCTGGGATATTTATCATTTCATATTGCGTTATAATGACATTTATGTCCGTATGTGTATTCTCAGTGGTCTCCTAAGACCCAGTCAGTATTCTCGTGATAACTGCGAAGTAACTTTTCAACTCAGCGTAAGTCAAGGCGCTGAGAGGATGGATTTTATTTTTTGCTATGATAGATGATGGAACAAGTTCATAGTAAGCCATCATGTATGTATACCATTCATGTTTTTTTTTTTATTTAGCATTATATTTGTGTTTATATATTATAGTAAGTAATGCATATTATTTATGCATTCATAACTCTTATTTTATCATTCTTATTATTATTATTAGTAGTAGTAGTGATATCAGTACTATTATTATTATTATTAATAATAGAAGTAGTGGAAATAGTTATTGGAATGGTATTAATATCTGAAGTAGTAATACTAGTAGAAGCAGAATTAGTGATAATAAAAGTAGTACTAGTAGAAATATATGTTGTGCTTATTAGCATTAGTAATAGTCTTATTAGAAGTAACAAGAGTAGTAGTATCTCATTAGTAGGAATTTAAAAGTGTATTACAACCCTAAACAGTACGAAGTTTTATGTAAGCCAACAGCGACAAATGCAATACGCCACTAAATATTCGACATATTTATCAGAATTAAAAATTTCCAGTGATCGTATGGTCAACTGCAATTAAGTCCTATGATTATTTCTCTAGGAAAAACTTAACATTCTAAGTGCGGAAAACCCGTGCCTTTTAATAATCGAAGCAACATGAATTACGCTTTAAAAAGCGTTACTAGAAGGAACAGCCACAGCACGCACAGCCATCGACTTGCGTTCATACGGTATATCATAACCATAATACTCCTTTGACGCGACTAGTCATGCCACTTCACTAAGAGATACGCACCTCTCGATGTGTATCTCTGACTGAATATACAGAAAGAGTTTGATTTAATCGCTATTTCAGCAATAAAAGAAATGTTAGTGTTGCTTCTTTAGTGATTCTCCTGGTGCTGATAGGCCTTAAACCAAACAAAGTATAATTCTGCAGCATTCAAGCAAGAAAAACAAGTGTACAAAGTGATGTGAGAACCTGAATATTTCACATGTTGTCTTAAAATTCCTTTCGTGTTTTATGGTCCCATAAAAGAAGATGGAAGATAGACAGCTGTGAGCGAACAAACGATGTGGAGAAGGGAAGATCAGAAACTGACGCCCCATCCAGGAAGTAAAGATCCTAGAAGGAGGTCGGAGTGAAGGTAGAAACTCTGGTGATGGGAGAGGACGGAAAGGGAGAGGAAGGGGCGTAATCCAGGATGTGGGGAATGCAAGGAGGATCCCATGAGGAGGCGGTGGATGAACAAAAAATCACCGGGGAAAGGAAGGAATTCGTCATGGAAGGAATGGAGGGAAAAATGAAGAAGGAAGTGAAGGAAGAAATCCCTTGGGAAAGGGCTCAGAGAGATGTCCATGAAGAAAACGGGTTGATCGGAAGGATTATACAGAGGAAAAACATATAAGATTTTATAACTGTTTTCAATTTTGCATTGTACATATTCTCCAAAGTGCATTAACTTATAAAATATACTGGGAACAAGGTGACTAACACGGGCATATTAACCTCACACCGGCCAGAATATACACTAACGCAAGGCAGTAGACAAGAATTATAGAAAAAAAGATATCTTTTGTTTACTTGAATAAGTCAGGAATAAGTGCATAAGTCAGGAAATGGCGTGATTGGAATCACACAAAGCAGATTCCATTTTATTCGAACATGGAGGAAAGGACGATCAGAGTAGACATGACTAAGTAATATAAAATACTCATTGAAATTCGTAATGCTGATAATACCAGAATATTTGAAATGCTAATATCAGGAATGGGAATATAGTTGGAAACAAAAATAAAATTAGGTTGTAGAAGTAGCTGAGCCGAACTTTAAACACAATTTAAAGAGGATTGAAATTGCTAAAGAGGCGAGAAAGCAATAATGCCAATCGACGAAGCTAAAGGCAGGGCCAGAAGCCAAGATTCAACAAACCTCAAAAAAAAAAATGGGTGAGTACAAATTGAAAAGTATCACACACATACTGAAGCATGTAAGGTGAGCTTTAAGCCCACATTTTAATTATTATCATACTTATATACTCTGGGCCATACTGAACAAACATCTATCTTAACATTATCCCATTAACTTTATTGGTATATTGTAAACTCTGAAGATTATCCGGAGGCAGTAAAGTGTAATAAGCTGTCATCAATATTTTTATAGCTAACAGAGAGCGCCCAACGAGATTATGTGTGTAATCCATCGTTTCCCAAATTCCCGTGACCTTGTGCCTTTATGTTTAGTTCTAACGTAATACATTATTCGTTTCAGCGTATTGCATTTTTCATTTTAATGCAATACATATTTCATTTTAACGGAGTACATGTTTCGCTTTAAGGCAATGCGATTTTTCGTTTTATAACAACGCTTTGCTTCGTTTCAATGCATTACATTTTTCCACACTGCAAATTTACATGTCTGAATCTTTTCTCTCAGTAACTTATGATTGCGTGCACACACACTTAGACGCAACTAGTACAACTGAAAAATGGCAATGGACTTCATGCTGAAGATCATACAGAATCTGTCGCTTAAAGCAAACACACACTATGCGAAAAAAATACAGGAATTAGTTTGTTAGGTTAATGCCTGATCGACTTAACATGGCATCCCTACATTAGGCACCAAACAGAGTTTCTCTTCCCATTACAATTCACATTTCCAGTGTGGTAAGAATACTGTCTCTTCACCCGTCCCCCATCCACCTCAATTCCCGTCTCCCATAAGTGTGCGGATGTGCTCAGGCTTGCCCAGGATATTGCTATTCTCTGTATATTTGGAAATTTGTGGAATGTATTTGCGTTAACATAGTTTCTTATTCCATTCGATCCAAATATGTAATGTCTTTCATTCTAGTTTTCCATTAAAAGAGCAAAGAGCAAATCTGGAAACTCCTCATCTTTGAGCTTCTCCTCATGACAGTAAACAATGACCTTCAGTAGAGCTACAGTATGATAGTTTCAGCTCTGGGAATACTATTTCTGACACATATAATTCTTCTACTAATGAAAAGGTATTGATATGTGTAAAGATATGTGGGTGAGTCGGATTAAATTGAATAGTGAACAACAGTTATAAAAGCTGAAATTCAACCCTAACTAACACACTTCAAGCTGTAGTCCCAGAAGAAGGAATTCAATCCCTCTCTAAACCCTCCCCCCCCCCCTAACACAGTTTTAGTAGCAGCCACAGAAACTGCTGATATAAAAAACACTAACACGGCAGTAGTCTCTGATGTTTGAGCTCAACCTCTACTAGTAACATGGTAGCAAGTTCAGAGAGTAGAACCCAACCTACACTAACACATCTTAGTACCAGGTTCAGAAGAAAGAGCTTAATATCCACTATCTCAGCTTAGTAGCAAACTCAGAAGCTTGAGCTCAATTCCCAGTAACATAGCATAGTAATAGGCTCAGTTTAATAAGAGGCCATGTAATAGTAATTTCTTAATGAATATTTTAGCAGGAAATAATAGAAAAATATTTTATGACGTTCGATTCGCAAATATTTTAAGTATAAATTGTTGCAACAATATTTTAGTAGTACTTGGTAAAAAAATATTTAATAAAGAATTATTTTGTTTATATTAATGCATGACACTGCAATTCTCACCATCGTTCCTCAGCTCGTTGTTCCATATACTACGAGTTTTATGGATGTCTACTCTGTTGAATGTTGTAATGAAGATTTGGATTTTAAGTCTTGCGAGGCATTGCATTACTGTTGGGAAAGGTGTTTGTGTGTGTGTGTGTGTAGTAGTAGTAATAATAGTAGTGCTAGTAGTGGTAGTAGGCGTAGTAGTAGTATGTTGTACACACCTAATTCTCACCTAAATGTGGATGCAGGGGTCGAGTCATAGAGGTGTGTGTGTGTGTGTGTGTATGTGTGTGTATGTGTGTGTGTGTGTTAGCAAATCTAACATGTTTCAAAAGATTAATACTCTTCTCAGACTCAAACTTTTCACAGCAAAATACAAATTTCTGAAAACGACTCTTAAAAATTTAGGATAAACATCTCTGAAATACCATCAGATCTAATTTTCGGTTCCTACAGTATAATAGCGAATACTGCAGAGAAGAGGTAGCACTCAGCCTTTTGTAATGGTCTTTTTAATGCAACTTTAAAAGCAAAATAACGTTCAGACCCGACTGGTGATTAATTTTCCTATGTTGCGTTCAAGTTGCCCAAATGTACCAGCTCATCCATAGGAACTGTTATACGTGTGTTCATTATACTTTTTTCTGGTACAAGAAATCACACCATGTGTGCGCATGGCCGAGAGAAACAGTACTTTACCATTCAATAAATATTGAGCAAACATTCATCACAAGGATGAAAGAAAGTGAAGAAATTAAATGTTAATTAAATCAGAGGCAAAATAGTTGTAATTAAAAAAATACTTCAATGGGATTTATTTCCCAAGAGAGAGAGAGAGAGAGAGAGAGAGAGAGAGAGAGAGAGAGAGAGAGAGAGAGAAGATATGGAAGATATGCACACCGAGAATATTGCATTTCTATGTGTATACAAGCTGAAAATTTACCTTAATCACCATTTTAACGATTAAATTATCTTTGACTGTATATGTTCAGGTAACTTGAAACCTTAATGACCCTTATGTAGTTACTAAGCTTTAAACCTAACAAACCATTCAACCATCCATAACATCCATCTCTACAAACCAAGGTATATTTATGAGCCACATGAATGCTATTTCGAAGTTATTTAGTGTGTAATGAAAATAAACTAACAATTCAGCCATAGAAGACAAGTGAAAGATTTTGGCTAGCAATAATTGTTAAAGAATATTTTTATTAGTATTTGTTTAACGAAGCCTTCAGTATTAAGTGTTAAACTAATATTCTTTGAATTAAATAATTCACGAATTTTTTTAATTGTAATTTTTTTAACGAATACTTTTAATAAAAACTGATTAATGAATGTTTAGAAAAAAATATATTTCCTTTCGATTCTTGTGCTACGCTGCAGTTCGCATAGCCGCTCCTCAGCTCATTGGCCCACATAACACGTGTTTTATGGCTGTCTGCTCTGTTTTGTGTTGTAATGTATGCTTCGGAATTCAGTGGATTTTACTGCTTCTTGTGAGGCCTTACATTGCTGTTGGCAAAGGGTGGTGTGTGTGTGTGTGTGTGTGTGTGTGTGTATGTGTGTGTGTTTGTGTGTGTGTGTGTGTAATGACATATTATCCTTCCATGAAGTCGATTCCTGGATCAGAATTCGATTATTCGCCCCCGACTTCTTAACCTCTGTCATATCTACGGTACTATTGAACCAGTATATGGAAGTCGCCTCCAGTATTTCCACATGAAGTTCATTCCACTTTTCCACTACTCTGAGACTGAAAGAGAACTTGCTAACATCCGTGTGTCTCATTTCTGCTTTTAGCTTTTATTTTCATGCTTTTGTACCTGTAACAAGTGTGTCCACTTCCGTTTTATCAATTCCTCTGAGTAATTTATATGTGGTAATCATATGCCCTCTTGTCCTCCTCTCTTTCAAGGTTATGAGATTTAATTCTTTCACTGTTTAATGTATTTTCTTTAGCTCTGCAGCTACTCCGGTAGCAAGCTTTCTGACGAATGAGCTAAACAGGGCATCGACTTTCATTCTCTGCTACACTATCAGCCTTTTGTAAAGATGCATTGTTAACCACTCTTTCTTTTCTAATTGATTCTAACCCTTTTTTTTCCTAACTTCTTTATATTACATTGTGCTTGTGGGTGTTCACTCGTGTACATGTGCATTTGGATACTTTTATTCACGTGCATTCGTATTTCATCAATATTTTTCTTTATCTCCACAACAATACTGTTTC
The DNA here is from genome assembly GCA_009830355.1 of Cherax destructor. NCBI lineage: Eukaryota > Metazoa > Arthropoda > Malacostraca > Decapoda > Parastacidae > Cherax > Cherax destructor. Next base: position 58,713 of record WNWK01000287.1, on the reverse strand, counting down.
TGTTAATGAATTTGTTTGATAGGCTTTTAAAGTTACCCGACCTTTGGGGAATGAGGTAAAAGGTTTTCTTCTCCTGTTGGGTTTTCTCATTCCTGTTGGGAAATGGACTTATTCCTTCCTATTGATGTGTTATCTATTCCTGTTGTTGGTAAGTATTCTCTCTTGTTGGTCAGTGTTCTGTTCTTGTTGATGTGCATATTTTCTGTTGCAGGGTGTTTTTACTTGAGTGTACTCGACTTCGTGGTGGATTTATAAAATTCATCTATGTACCAACAATCTACCATTTTTCCCTAACCTCGCCCACTTCGGACAATGAACCGAAAAAAGCAGAGATCGGCTATCCTCAGAGATGGCGGTTCTCAGGTGATATAAACTCCAGTTATGCTAGAATAAAACCTTAAAACTGATGAACCCTTGATTGAATACATTACGGTATCGTCGTTGCCTTAATGATGTGCCTCAGCTCAGGCTGACAGATTTGAACACACTATATAAGCCCCTTCCTGCGTTATAGCATATGAGAGGGAGACATAGTTAGCTTTTGTTCCCGCTGAGTAACTCTGATGCAGTAGAGTAGCAGCACATTGCTGATATATCCAATTTTAATAGGAAAAAGGGAATATCTGTATTTGTGGCCCACACATACACACACACTCACTCTTCTTGCTATATATGCTCAGTTCTTTGTCTTTGGCAAGCCGGAGCAAATGGCAGTGTTAACTGTTTAAACTAAAATACTTATTTAAAGAATTTAAAAGTCTTTGCCAAATCCCGACTGGAAAAGTGACTTAATGCTGACAAATGACCATCTCACCCGCAGAAAAACATGCAGCGTATTTGTTTTAAAATCCGGGTCTGCGATTCTAATTAAAGAGCAGAAGATTCGTCGTTGAATTTCCCCAGGTAATTTGTTTTTAAGGCCATGTTTGCATTATTTTTAGCTTCTTATAACTTGTGTGTAACTATGTGGAAAACCTTCTGAAAATACAGTAATAATGTAACTAGTATTTTGTTGCATTTCACTCAGTAATTCTTTTACTTTAATATTTATTTCTAATATTGAAGGAAATATAAAGAAACCGGGATGCGGGATGTAATTTGTTATATATACTTTTTTTTACTTTCTGTTAGTAAATAGACTAGTGGAAAAGTTATTTTGCTCTTCTCGTATCTGTTCTCAGAAATAGATCGTTCGACATGTAACCCAACGAACCCGTGTTAAATCCACCGTCGAGGTGGATTTCTTTACATCTGCTGCCCCAATGGACAGATACATAAGGGGATCGTCTGTTTTTGTGGGACGCGTCGTGAAAGAGAGAGGGCCTTAAGGGACCTCATTAAGCCACACAGCTTTGGTTATCCTAGATTAAACCTACGACAGGATTATTAATCCCCAAAAAGTCTAATCATTGTTTTAGCCATTGACTTCCATTGCACGATAGTAAATATTACACTAAATATTATAATTTCAACAGTGAAAGTCAGAGGAGGGCTCTGGGTTCCTATGGTTGTGAAGAAATAATAAATGAAATAAAATAATAAATACAAAAACATTGTTTTAATGAAAATGAAACTGAGACGTGAGCTCGTACAGTAAGTCATTGAGGAAATATGACAAGATATAAGCTTACGAGGAAGTCAGTGAGGAAATATGACAAGATATAAGCTTACGAGGAAGTCATTGAGGAAATATGACAAGATATAAGCTTACGAGGAAGTCAGTGAGGAAATATGACAAGATATAAGCTTACGAGGAAGTCAGTGAGGAAATATGACAAGATATAAGCTTACGAGGAAGTCATTGAGGAAATATGACAAGATATAAGCTTACGAGGAAGTCAGTGAGGAAATATGACAAGATATAAGCTTACGAGGAAGTCATTGAGGAAATATGACAAGATATAAGCTTCCGAGGAAGTCAGTGAGGAAATATGACAAGATATAAGCTTACGAGGAAGTCATTGAGGAAATATGACAAGATATAAGCTTACGAGGAAGTCATTGAGGAAATATGACAAGATATAAGCTTACGAGGAAGTCAGTGAGGAAATATGACAAGATATAAGCTTACGAGGAAGTCATTGAGGAAATATGACAAGATATAAGCTTCCGAGGAAGTCAGTGAAGAAATATGACAAGATATAAGCTTACGAGGAAGTCATTGAGGAAATATGACAAGATATAAGCTTACGAGGAAGTCAGTGAGGAAATATGACAAGATATAAGCTTACGAGGAAGTCAGTGAGGAAATATGACAAGATATAAGCTTACGAGGAAGTCATTGAGGAAATATGACAAGATATAAGCTTACGAGGAAGTCAGTGAGGAAATATGACAAGATATAAGCTTACGAGGAAGTCAGTGAGGAAATATGACAAGATATAAGCTTACGAGGAAGTCATTGAGGAAATATGACAAGATATAAGCTTACGAGGAAGTCAGTGAGGAAATATGACAAGATATAAGCTTACGAGGAAGTCATTGAGGAAATATGACAAGATATAAGCTTACGAGGAAGTCAGTGAGGAAATATGACAAGATATAAGCTTACGAGGAAGTCAGTGAGGAAATATGACAAGATATAAGCTTACGAGGAAGTCATTGAGGAAATATGACAAGATATAAGCTTACGAGGAAGTCAGTGAGGAAATATGACAAAATATAAGCTTACGAGGAAGTCAGTGAGGAAATATGACAAGATATAAGCTTACGAGGAAGTCATTGAGGAAATATGACAAGATATAAGCTTACGAGGAAGTCAGTGAGGAAATATGACAAGATATAAGCTTACGAGGAAGTCAGTGAGGAAATATGACAAGATATAAGCTTACGAGGAAGTCATTGAGGAAATATGACAAGATATAAGCTTACGAGGAAGTCAGTGAGGAAATATGACAAGATATAAGCTTACGAGGAAGTCAGTGAGGAAATATGACAAGATATAAGCTTACGAGGAAGTCATTGAGGAAATATGACAAGATATAAGCTTACGAGGAAGTCAGTGAGGAAATATGACAAGATATCAGCACTCAAGGAAGTCACTGAGCAAACTGATGCGAAAATATTTAAACGATGTATAATTAGTTGGAAAGAACGAGAATATAATGTGCAAATAAGCCTAAAGAAAATGTAAAATCAATAACTGGAACCAAAGCAGCGATGAGCACCAATTTCATATGTTTGTTGAGTAATAATTTAATAATTGATCAGATTAGCGTATTTTTTCATAAGAGTAGAATATGAATTATATTGTCCACTCAGCCTTAACCCTCTCTCCATTTATCTTTGAGCTGCTGAAAACAGATCTCTCGATAGACTTTCAGGCTGAAAAAAATGAGGGGGACATGTAAAAAATCCAGCGGATCTGCTCGGAGAAAATATTACCAGAGAGTCTGACTCAGGCGCCGTTGGCTGACACGTTGGCTTATTATCGCGGGATTTGGGTAAACTTATTTATCTGATTTTCCCGGTCTTTTTCTTTGATCCTGGACACCGGGTGTGGAAGAAGCTGGAGACGGAAGTAACGTGTATTGCTTTGTGAATCATGTAGTATTAGGAAAATTCTTCAAAATAACGAAATTCTTAACGATAGAATATTTGCTCTGCCTCTCCATATACTGGCTAAGATTTGCAACTGTATCCTAATTATGTATGCTAGGAAAAAGGAAATAATTCTATTTTTTCTATTTTTTTTCTATCTATTTCTTTGCAGCATTTTCTTCACTGTAATTACATGAAAGAGAGAAAGAGAGAGAAAGAGAAAGAGGGAGAGAGAGAGAGAGAGAAAGAGACGGAGAATAAATGAGGCCCAACGCATAACACAACACAAAGCCAGACAATAAACGCAGAGTAAGCCATACGCACAACAGACACACAGTAAGCCAGACACTGAAAAATACAAAGTAAGTAATTCACACAAACAAAGGTAGACACTTAACATAAAGTAAGCCAGACCACACAACACAAGGTAAACTAGACACACAAAACGCTAAGTAAAGCAGACACAAACTCAAAGTAATCTAGACTCACAAACGCAAAGTAAGCCAGACACTCAACAACAAACAATTGCCCGCGGGACCACCGCGAAAGGTTTTGTTTTGTGTAACAATGGAAACTCAATATTGGAACACAAAAATTGCATGGCAAAACATTGGGGAACGGAATTGATGAGAAAAATTGGGAGGGGAGAGACTATTGTCAGAAAATACTCAGAAGATGAGGAGAGAGAGAGAGAGAGAGAGAGAGAGAGAGAGAGAGAGAGACTGAATGCTAACAGTGAGCAAGACAGAGCCAGCAAGAAGAAAGACACAAACCCCTTTTGACACATATCACAGCTCTCTCTCTCTCTCTACACACACACACACACACACACACACACACACACACAAACACACACACACACACACATACACACACACCAAAGTACTCTATACACCCACTACATACACATATACACCACAGTCCTCCACACGCTCATCACAGTCCTCTACACACCCTCCACAGTCCTCTACACACCCTCCACAGTCCTCTACACACCCACCACAGTCCTCTACACACCCTCCACAGTCCTCTACACACCCACCACAGTCCTCTACACACCCTCCACAGTCCTCTACACACCCTCCACAGTCCTCTACACACCCACCACAGTCCTCTACACACCCTCCACAGTCCTCTACACACCCTCCACAGTCCTCTACACACCCACCACAGCCCTCTACACACCTACCACAGTCCTCTACACACCCACCACAGTCCTTACACACCCTCCACAGCCCTCTACACACCCACCACAGTCCTCTACACACCCTCCACAGCCCTCTCACCCTCCACCCTCACCCACCACAGTCTCTCACACTCCACAGCCCTCTACACACCCACCACAGTCCTCTACACCCACCACAGTCCTCCACACCCTCCACAGTCCTACACACCCACCACAGTCCTCTACACACCCACCACAGTCCTCTACACACCCTCCACAGCCCTCTACACACCCACCACAGTCCTCTACACACCCACCACAGTCCTCTACACACCCACCACAGCCCTCTACACACCTACCACAGTCCTCTACACACCACCACAGTCCTCTACACACCCACCACAGCCCTCTACACACCTACCACAGTCCTCTACACACCCACCACAGTCCTCTACACACCCACCACAGCCCTCTACACACCCACCACAGTCCTCTACACACACCACAGTCCTCTACACACCACCACAGCCTCTACACACCACCACAGTCCTCTAACACCCACCACAGTCCTCTATACAACCACCACAGTCCTCTACATCACCCACCACAGTCCTCTACATCCAACACCATGTCCTCTACATCCACCTACTGTCCTCACATCCACACCGTCCTCTACATCCACCCAGTCTCATCACATCATCTTCATCCACAGTTCTCATCCACACACTAGTCCTCTACATCCAACACCACAGTCCTCTACATCCACACCACAGTCCTCTACATCCACCCACTAGCCTCTACATCCAACACCACAGTCCTCTTCATCCACCACCACAGTCCTCTACATCCACCACCACAGTCCTCTACATCCACCACCACAGTCCTCTACATCCACCACCACAGTCCTCTACATCCACCACCACAGTCCTCTACATCCACCACCACCACAGTCCTCTACATCCACCCACAACAGTCCTCTACATCCACCCACCACTGTCCTCTACATCCACCACCACAACAGTCCTCTACATCCACCACCACAGTCCTATACATCCACCACCACCACAGTCCTCTACATCCACCCACCACAGTCCTCTACATCCACCACCACCACAGTCCTCTACATCCACCACCACAGTCCTCTACATCCACCCACTACAGTCCTCTACATCCACCACCACCACAGTCCTCTACATCCACCACCACCACCACAGTCCTCTACATCCACCACCACAGTCCTCTACATCCACCCACCACAGTCCTCTACATCCACCACCACCACAGTCCTATACATCCACCACCACCACAGTCCTCTACATCCACCCACCACAGTCCTCTACATCCACCACCACCACAGTCCTCTTCATCCACCACCACAGTCCTCTACATCCACCACCACAGTCCTCTACGTCCACCACCACAGTCCTCTACATCCACCACCACCACAGTGATCTACATCCACCCACCACAGTCCTCTATATCCACCACCACCACAGTCATCTTCATCCACCACCACAGGTTTCTACATCCACCACCACAGTCCTCTACATCCACCCACCACAGTCCTCTACATCCACCACCACCACAGTCCTCTACATCCACCACCACAGTCCTCTACACCACTGATGCTGCTGGTCACTCTCCATTAATAACATTAGATGCTTATCGTGTGGGAATCCCTTGGGTTGGGGAGCGAAATTAAAGTGGAACGCACTTATCAATAGGAACTTTCATACCGACAGCATTAATTATTCTCTTTCATCTTCGTTTTCATGAGACTGAACGCAAGCAATCAGTCTTATTACCTCTGTTTATAGTATCTATGAATTGTGTTTCAAATAGAGTACAAATACTGCATATACTTGGATTAATTTCTGCCATGACAAAGCTAACTTAACGCTTATTATGATTGTTGAGTAATTAAAAAAGTTGTCGTATTATTATTATTATTATTATTATTATTATTATTATTAGATTTTGGACCCGTGAGAGTCATACAGCACCTGGGGGAAAGGGTGGTAATCAGGGTGATCTGAGGAAGAGGAGATCCACTCCGTATCCTCGGATCAAAAGCACTGTTTTTTCTTGAAACCATACTGTAGTTTTGTTGTGTTGTCTCATCATGAAGGTCTCTTCAGGCCTGGTCAAGTTTAGTTATGATTATTACTAATACATTAACCCTTGGTAATTAGAAGTAATCAGGTGTGTTCCGAGGAATTAGAGGATAGCTCTAATTCCTTAGATCTAGAATCTTTCAGCAGCATCAAGGCCTCTCTTTTATAAGGATTTATTCTGAGGTTCTTGCTAATTTAATGTCTTCAGAATCTACTTCATTTTCGAAAATTAATTTAAGAATCCAATTATAATTATTTTAAAACTTAAAATCAGCAAACAATTAACATTTTTTATTAGTTCTCTCATCTTGACTATATATTAGCTTCAGTAAGTTTACTAAAAATATAAAATTTATACAAAATCTTTCAAAAATGCGATAAATTTCGTAATATAAGCTTATGTCCTATATTGTAAGCTTTCAAACGAAATACTTCTATAAAGTCCATCAATACAAGTACTGAAAGAGACTCTGGGTATCATACTACAGCAACCATTCAAACTGTGAGCGACGCTGTTTTTTGTATGAGTGAGAAGAAAACGGCCCTATCGCATATGATAAGACATGTGTAACAATATTTTTCGATTGCTTGCAAATTCAAATACATTTTTTCCCGGCACACCACAAGGAGTTGAGACTGGAGATATCCTTTCACGATGTATACAAAGGCTTCAGATCTAAGGTTAGAAACTTGAGTAAATTCTAAATAAGGTTGTGTGAAACACTTTGAAATCAGACGCAACTAACTATTATGCATATATATTTTTTTAAATATGCTGAATTTTATCTCATTTATTAGTTTTAATATGCACTATTAAGAATGTTAAAAGATAAGCACTTTTCTGATTCGCGCATACACATACACACACGCAAATTAATAAATACACACACACACACACACACACACACACGCACATGACATAACGGAAGGGATAGACTCAGAAGTGTCCCTGTTTGCAGATGATGTGAAGTTAATGAGAAGAATCAAATCAGTCGAGGATCAGGCAGGACTACAAAGAGACCTGGACAGGCTGCAAGCCTGGTCCAGTAACTGGCTCCTTGAATTTAACCCTGCCAAATGTAAAGTCATGAATATCGGGGAAGGGCAAAGAAGACCGCAGACAGAGTATAGTCTAGGTGGCCAAAGACTGCAAACCTCACTCAAAGAAAAAGATCTTGGGGTGAGTATAATACCGAGCACATCTCCTGAGGCACACATCAATCAGATAACTGCTGCAGCATACGGGCGGCTGGCAAACCTAAGAATAGCGTTCCAATACCTCACTAAGGAATCATTCAAGACTCCGTATACCATATACGTCAGGCCCATACTGGAGTATGCAGCACCAGTTTGGAACCCACACCTGGTCAAGCACGTCAAGAAATTAGAGAAAGTGCAAAGGTTTGCAACAAGACTAGTCCCAAAGCTAAGGGGATTGTCCTACGAAGAAAGGTTAAGGGAAATCGGCCTGACGACACTAGAGGACAGGAGGGTTAGGGGAGACATGATAACGACATATAAAATACTGCGAGGAATAGATAAGGTGGACAGAGACAAGATGTTAAAGAGAGGGGACACAGAAACAAGGGGTCACAATTGGAAGTTGAAGACTCCTATGAGTCAAAGGGATGTTAGGAAGTATTTCTTCAGTCAGAGTTGTCAGGAAGTGGAATAGCTTAGAAAGCGACATAGTGGAGGCAGGAACCATACATAGTTTTAAGACTAGGTTTGATAAAGCTCATGGAGCAGGGAGAGAGAGGACCTAGTAGCAATCAGTGAAGAGGCGGGGCCAGGAGCTATGACTCGACCCCTGCAACCACAAATAGGTGAGCAAATAGGTGAGTACACACACACACACACACACACACACACACACACACACACACACACACACACACACATGCGAATTCTAAACATTCTACAAATCTCTGGTCGGTCGATGCATTCAGAGGAGGAGATGAAAAGCTGAAAGCCACCTGCCTGAAGGCTGGCTGCCTTGGACCAAAAACGTCTAGCGTTAGCTGGGCGCCAAGGTATTGGACCAGTGTGGTACGGTGGAGAGCACTACGTACCTTGTTCCAAGGTTCGTAAGTTCGAGTCTCCGTTGACCTGAGATATAAATATATAGATATACAAGTGTTTTGCGTTTAAAAAAAATTCAGTAGAAAACATTTATTTCCTTGAAAGACGGATGTATATCGGAAATGCATCTCAGCCGGCAAAAGCCGAAGAAAAAAACCTGGGAACTTCGCCGCGGTTGATGACACAAGTACAATAAGAAGCTCCTTCGTCGATATCATCTCAGATTTTTCTTTCTCCGAGTTTTGCGAGACATCTTGCCCAGCACTTAAACAATTCTGCCTCGGAACTGCGAGTAGTTAATATCATCGTTTTATCTGGTCAGGATGGTAACATCTCGTTTCAAAATTTGAATTATTTCAAGTCTGTTGCCCCTAGTGTGTGCGTACAATATCCTAAACTAACGTTAGAGATAATTAATGAGGCGTATACATATAGTCAGATATGTAATGATGTCAGAGAGATGTCAAAAATCTTGCAACGATGACTATGCCATAGATAAAATTATAATTTTAGCAGTGACATGGTGGCCCTCGCTACATACTGTGTAATACACGTTTTTATTTACTGCTGATCATTTTGAATTAATTTGCATCTTTCTAATAAAGTAGTGACATATATACACTGACATATATCCACTGAGAGGTGTATTGCTCTTACTGTATTTGTATTAAGAATATATGTATATTAATCAGCATTTAAAGTATTCTAGAACAAATAACATTTACCATCACTCGCACTCTAGCTGACCTTTATGATGGAAAGATCCAATGATAACCTTTAGAATCGCAACAACTCCATGCACCTTAAAAAAAATGCACATACATTTCTCCCCATCCTTCAGAATTCAAGCCGGATTAATTATTTTCTCTGAATTTTTTCATTATGCTATACTCACACTCCGAGAGTGAGTCAAATCCAAAATATCATCCACCTTCGGTTACTTCGATCGAACAAGCTTGAGTATGTCATCTGTATGTTGAAGATCGTGAGTTTTAAAACTCCTTCACGCATTCTTTTCATGATATTTGAGAACGTTCATTATAATACTTGTCAGCCATCCCAGACTGACACATCTTAGTCCCACCAACTAGTTCTATTCTTCTTTTACGGTTACTATGTAAGTGTTGATGAAAAATACAAAACTGGCATCTTTAAAAACATTTTAACTTAATTTCACTGATAGTACATTTACGCACCTTTAAACTACCCTACTATAAAATTTACTTTTCCTTTGTCTTTTTAATTATTATACCCAGTAAAGAGATAATTACCCTTACGAAAAAGGATCATTTTTGTCTTTCTAGGGGAAACTGAAAGGAAAATTCGGAAGATTAAATGACTATTAAGAAACACCAAAAAATACGGGTATAATGAAATTAATTAATGTTCATGAAACAGCTATGAAACATTGTCCAGCCTGTTGAAAGTAAAAGAAAAAATGTTTTAATTAATTCGTTTTTCCCTTAATTACAGTTGGCGTCTACCAGTCTACGAACTATTGACAAGATATTAGAAGACACTTTATTGTTACCCGGCATGGTATCTCCGTGCATTATTCATTCTATTATTCTTGATGTTGGTGCTTTGATACCAGTGAAGCGCACTTGATACCTTGTCCTCCTCTGGTTCAAGGCTGATCACCTCTCATTTCCCATGCACTGTATGACCCCCGACAGGTTAAGCGCTTTCCTGTGAACAACCACAACAACATCATGAACAACAAAAGCAAATGAAACAACAATATTAATAACGTTAACATTACTGCCACCATTAACATGAACAAGATTAACATTAGCAACAAGATAAACATTAACGACAAAATTGACATTAACCATAACATTAACACTTAAAAAAATAACAATATTAACAAAAATATTAACAATATTAACAAAAACATTAACAATGTTAACAAAAACATTAACAATATTAACAAAACATTAACAATATTAACACAAACATTAACAAATAGAACCATTAATAATACCTGCTAACACAGGTGCTCGTGGTCGCTGACATCCTTATCCTAATCCACACTTCATCATCATCATCATCATCATCATCATCATCATCATCATCATCATCATCATCATCATCATCATCATCATCATCATCATCAAGGCATGTTAGCCAGCAATTCTCTCCCGTAATTAGAATTAGATCACAAAAAAATATTAAATTTTGACGATGTTTATAATAATTTATTACACTATCAATGATATTTAGTGTCAGGAAAATTTACGGCAATATTTTCTAAATGCTGTGGAAGATTTTTTGCTAAATTTACAATTATCTACAAGCTTTCTTACGATATCTAAGATGCTCTGGATGATATTCGGTGTTCCATACAATCCTCTGTGAGTACTTAATTAATGAACCTATGATTGGATACTCTTAAGCGTAATAATCAATACATGTCAAGTTTTCAGTACAGCCATAAAAAACACAAACAAGAAATGTAAGGATGTGTAAATATCGATCTCATGCTGAAGAGGACAGCAGTTAGAAATCGAAATAAGCAGATCCTAATATATTATCAACTTAAGTCTCGTATGGGTTTATACAAACTAACGATATTTGCAATACTGTGAAACATCCTGGTTTGTACTATATACTTCGTTTACCAGTGAGTCAGAATTGTATACAGTTGTAATTGAAATTACAATTGAATTGTAATTCATAAAGCTCTAAACCCCTGTGGGTTATTCAGTGTCAAGTATCGGAGAATCGAACCTCCGACCGCTTGTCGCTGCCTGGAACCTGACCACGTTAAGCTGTTAACTCTCGCCAATCATTACACACTTCAAGGAAGATGTCGTTATGTTGTTAATGGACTCTTTATCCAAGGAAATGGAGCGGCTGTACCCTTCCTCGAATCAAACCTGATTTCTCTCTCACTACTCCGATTTCCCAGGCGCTGTGTGACCCTTGCAGGTTTAGCTCTTCCCAATTAATTTAATAACAATAATTTCTTAAAACTGACCCCAATGAACATGCTTAGCATAATTAGCCAAATATTACGCAATGCTTTTAAGATGTCGCATTCCTTGTTATTATAATGATCACCTTCACCATCATTACCATTGTCACAGTCATTTCACTATTATCAAAATCGTCAATGTATGTTTTCTTTCGTTCAAGCGTAGCTCATGTATATTGACTGTGATCTCATGTGAGTTTATGTATATTGACTGATAATACATATTTGAATTCTTGTGGGAAATATAATGAGCGTTCTTTTGTTATTTATAAGACATGACTTAAAAAAATAATCGAGTATTGGGAATATTTTTTATCAATGTTTTAATCTAACCGCCTCTGCAGTAGTTAAATGAAATATATCTGCAATTATCAGTCTGCTTCCTGTTATTATGCCGTTTTCTGATTACATACTCTCGTGCAATCTGTCTCTTTGCTTTTCAGACAATTTTTTGTGTTAGTCTTCAACTATGTATTTTACAAACTAAGATATTTTTCTAGTTCATTTTAAAGAGTTGCAAGTGCTTCAGTTTAAGGTGATTTTTAGGTGTATTCTTTTTTTAATATTAAGCAACATCCATAAAGAAAAAAAATACTTTGTGTACAGCATTCCCTGAACCAGAGTTTTCTTTGATCAGTTGATTTTGAATCTCAAGTATCTGCTTCTTAGAAACACATGTTACAAGTATGGATGACGCTCACTGACATACTGACGTATGTCAGTGAGGCTGCTGATGGCTGCCCGTCATGTGGTATACCACCGTTCTAAAAGTTAGGCCAAGACTCTCGCTCAAGCACACCCTTGTGGCCTTGCTCTTGAATGCTTCCTGATTACTCTCTTTCTCAGTGTTTGTCTCCCTCTTTCCTTTCCGTTTCTCTTCCATATTCACCTTTATCTCTTCTAACCTCTCTCTTTATTTTTCTTCCTCGTCTCTCCTTGTCTCTTTCTACCCCTCTGTTCATTTTTCTTTCTCGCCACTTCTTTTCTGTTTTATACGCCTCTCAGTGTCTTTCACTGTTTTTCTCTTTCTTATTCTCTTTACTCTGTATCTCTTTCCCCCTCTCCATCTCTCTTAATTACTTCACTCTTCCTTGCATTTTTTCTTCTCCCTGACTAGCTTTCATTTATTTTTTTCCCTACCCATAACCACACCTTTCTTCCGCCTATATCCATTCTCATTCCACTTCCCCTCCCTCATCTCTACATCCCTTTCCATATCTCCATCTCTCTGCTTCTTCCTTCCCTTCCCCTCCCTCCTTCCATATCTTCAACCTTTTATCTCCCAATACATAGTCCAACAAACTATTATCTTCACACAGTAATACTATATCACATCTTGAATACCTATTTATTAACTTTTTCTTAAAATACATATTACCTATTACCAAACCTCTTTCTATACTAATTTCCTCCAGTTTCCCTTCGTCTCTTCTCTGTCTCTTATCCCAATATCCCAACTGCTTCTCATTCTCAATCCTCTATTCACTATCCTGCTCTCTCCTCCTTCCCTCTCTTCCTTTCTCTGTCGTTCATTTTCTCATCCCTTGCTCACTCCCTCCCCCCTCTATTTCTTACTCTCTCCTTTCACAATTCATCACTTGCACCCTCTCTCCCTCCCTTCTTCTCTCTCTTCCTCCCTCTCTCCATCCTTCCCTCCCTCTCCCCTCACCCCTCCCTTTCTCCTTCCCTCCCTCCTTCCTTTCCCCATTTGACACTGACTCACAAAGTGGGCTGATAGCCGGATATGCTTTAAAATCGACTAGATGGAGGGAAAAGAGAAGCAGGAAGAATGTCAAGACAAAAGAAGACACGTATGAGAGGAGCGTTGGTGGATATACAATAGATGAAGGGAAGGGAACATATCACGTATAATATGAGGGGGTAATCTTTCAGTTTTTGAATCAGAGATTTTCAATTTATATGGGTTGTTTTTGAAATAATAAAAACTGTTTATTCAATATACCTATGAGCATCAACTTCTATTATACTCTCGTATGATCAGTAAGACGAATGTTCAAAACTTTGGTATCTTTTCGCCCGAAACACTTCGCCTGCGGCAGCAACCTTCTTTAGTCGAATAAAGAAGATAATAGAAAAAGTCATTTTGATGTGATCACTCTCCAGTGGAATATTCTCAAGTTTTCGACTGTAGAATCCTGCTGCGCTGGCGAAACGTTTCGACTACAAAGTAACACAAGTGTTGCGCAAGTGCCGTAGGCATCAGCTTCTCAGTATTGCATATCATGAAAAATATATATTTTCTTATGTTGTGAAAACAAAAAAATATATAAAATAAACGTCCATACGGATGGCAGATTAGAGTCAGCAATTATTCTGTCAATTACTACCGTCCAGTCATACGAGTGTGACAATGAACCCTGTTAAATGGTTTGTACTCAGGCAAGATTGCTCACTTTTCCTTGTCACACGAGTAAGAGTATATACTGTTGTACAAATCATTACAAAGCACAAATCAATTTACACTGATTTGTATTTCCCTTTGCCTTTCCTAACCAATTTAAGAGACCTGGCCTAAGAACCAGCAGCGTGTACAATAAACCACAATAACGTGACTGGAACAATACGCAAATAACCCGCCGTAGGAGACTGAAACTTACGACGACGCTTGGGTCCGACTCGGACCATTGACTAGACTCACAGTCATTGTTCCAAGTCGGACCGAAAGGCCATCATAAGTTTCAGTCTCCTCGGGGTGTGTTATCTGCGTAGTGTACCATTAGCAAATATATCAAATATATAAATGGGTGGAAATTGTGCATATGTTGTATGTTTACGGTTGCTGTGGAAGACGATTGATTTCTTGGTTGAGCAGATAAGTATTCTCCAGTGTTCTAAAGAAAGCTAAGATGCAAAAGAAGAAGAAGAAGGAGATGTAAAAGAGGTAGAAGAAGACGAAGGCGAAAAAGACGTATAAGACGACGACGACGACGTCTATTCTTATTATTAATCCCCGATTAATAATCATGAATCCTTCCCCTAGATGCGACCCAGGTATCAATTTACTGCTACGTCACAGGGACAGTAAGTATTAGGAGATTTGCCAATATCTCCCACCCTATGGAGAGTTCGACCTTACATCCCCTTAGTAGAAAGTCGACCGCACTGACCACTTTCCACTTCCTCAATAACAGAGCTTAAGATCCAAACCTCTCGTACACCAGGAATTAATAGAGATTTGATAGGAACTAAATATGCATCATAGAAACGCTAATTTCATAGAATCCTGCCACCTACTTCCTTTTTTACTTGTCTTCCTGCATACCTATCTGCTTAACTACTTACCTACCATCCTATCTGCCTGGCTACGTATCTACCTACCTGCCTCCCTACCTACACGCTAGTCTCCCTGCCTGTGTGCCTGCCTGCCTGCCTCCCTGCCTGTGTGCCTGCCTGCCTGCCTGCCTTCTTAATGCCTCTCTCACGTCGCATTTTTTAGACTACTCTCCGTGCCGTTTTGGATCTAAGACAGGCATAAACACACAGAAAGCCCTCATACATACATACATACACTGGCCCAAGAAAAAGGTATATTCACACGAGTGTGTTCGCATACATGCAATATTCCAGTCTTGGTAAATTGCACTAGATATAACTTGCGTTCTTTCTCTCTCTCTCTCTTCAAAATTGTATTATAGTTCTCTCTCTTCTCGCCGCCTCCTCATGTGGAAATCTACGGTTACCTGAGAACCAACCCATTCTATACTCCGACCTAAAGATTTCTGCTGTTATTCTTGCCTCGATAAAGTAGAGGTAGCGTGACTGTTAGGTAGCCATCTACAGAGAGCTTCGGTGTTTGCTATAAGGTCTTGTGTTATCTCCATATGCTACTACGCGCTTCATGTACTCCATGTTTACCCATGCAACATATGTAGTATATGTACACACCACAGAAGGTATCTGCCTATTGTCACTGCAGGTACAAGATATTAATAATCCCTTTGGAAAACCTATTTCATAATATTCACCCTGAATAATGGCGCTAACATCGCAGAGGAAAAAAGAGGGAAAAATTCTGTCTTCACTTTTCGTTATGGTGTTAACGCCACCGTAGGAGGAAAGGAGAAAACTGGAATGGCAAGAAAACGCTAAAATAACTGCTGCACTTGTGGTTATTCTCAGATTGAAGAGCCGCAGGACAGCGCCGGCTGCAGCAGTTTAGCGGAGAGGAAGTCATTTAGCTGACAGACGAGTGCAACATGGTAACTTAGAGAGTTTTAATAATACAGCTAACTTATTGTGCCGAGTTTAACTGCATTGCTAATAGAAGTTTTTCATGTACACTCGACTGCTTGTATAATACCAAACTAAACTGGAATTATACATTTGTTGTGCAGTGTTTCTCTCTGCGTAGAGCTTAATTAAGTCTATAACAATTTGAATCGATAAAGCGCTACACAGAGCTTGTTCTGTGCATGTGTAATTTACTCATTATCGTCGGCAGTAAGCCTCGTATCCTGTATCAGATTCTTCAATATGCTAAGTGTTTTTCGTTTCATATAAATTGTAATACACAAAGGTTGTATCTTTAAAAGTGAATATCAGTCATATATTGTCTGTGGGGAGTCAAAGGCTTTTTCTGAAATGTAAGGTTACTTGGACATTTGATGCCTGATGCTAAAAAATATATATAAGCGAATTGAAATTAAACAAATCGTCACACTAATAAAACACATACTGAAACATCGATCCAAAAAAATCATTGATTTCTTCAGAGTCGCGGCCATTCTTTACAACACTACTATTAATATGCTCCTAATACAGAACTTGAAGACAAAGCATTCAGGAAAGAGACCTGAACCGCTTAATCTATAACCCAATCTCTTTCACACCGTTGGTTTTCTTACGCATTATCCAGCGTCAGTTTCTAAATGTTTCCTGCGCTTACATTTTAGATTAGGGTAGGTTAGGTTAGGATACATTACATAACCTATAAAAAACATAAAATTAACAGAATATAAATAAATGAAAAACAAACACCACTCAGCTCGTTTTTCACTCTTGTTTTGAGGACGTGTTTCAGGAAGAGGTTAACAGCCAGCAACACACAACTCAGAGCAGAAATGGGAAAAGCTCATCCTCTGAACCATAAATGTAGAGTGTAAGTGCTAACCATAAATTTTAAGACAGCATCACCAGACTAGTATCTGCCAGGCTTCACTTGGCGTCAGTGCTGATTTAAAGCACTAGCTCAGATCACCAGGACACACTACAAACAATCTGGCATTTATGGTGCATTTGACTACATTATAGTCTCCTTATCACTTCTCTTATATTATGTTTATACTTAACTTTTCAATGTAACTGTAAATTCTGGTTCCTCATCAAATGATTTCATCACAAAATCTAGAAGGCTTCAGTTATGTTATTTTTATGTACTTTACAACTTTTCCAATTCCTTACGTTTTATATTCCTTCCTCACCTTCTGTCATGTCATTTATTTACTCCTTCTAACGTCAATCTTCCGTTTAACCTTTCTCTGAGTCTGATTAAGTTATCTCTGTCATGTGATTTATCCCTTCATTATTCTTGAAAATAACAGTTACGTCAGATTATCGGGTGCATTAGCCTCTCGACTGGCCTATTAACTCTTCATTAATTTCATTAACAGAGTATTACCGAGACTAAACCCAATATGGAGACTACATCAGTAGTTACTCCATTACAGCCATTTGCCTTTAACTCTTGAAATTATGTATGCGAGAGAGATAGGGACGAGAGGTAGAAGGAAGAGTTAGGAAGAGGGCAGAAAAATATAAAAAAGAAAGTGGGGGAGGGAAGAGAGGAGGTACTGGGAGCCTGGGGAAAGGATGATTGGAAAAAAGACTGAAAATGAAGATAGGCAGATGCAAGAGTATATAATTTGACTCAGAGAAGAAGAAACAATAGGAGTGGAAAACAATATGACGAAAAAAATATTGAATACGATCTGGTAAGCATAAACTAAAATCGGGAAGAGAAGAAGAGGCGACCAAGGAAGTAGAGAGGGGTGGTTAAGAGGCGACAATAGGTGAAGACACACACACACACACACACACACACACACACACACACACAATATGGTGGTATAGTGGTGAACATAGCTGCCATCCAAGCAGTTGACCCGGGTTCGATTCCCGACCATCGCAAGTTTCATTTTAAGAAGAGGTATGATAAAGCTCATGGAGCAGGAAGAGTGTCCTACTAGCGACCAGTGAAGAGGCGGGGCCAGGAGCTGTGACTCGACCCATTCAACCACAACTAGGTGAGTACACGTACACACACACACGCACACTATGAAAACTATAAGGCCACTCATACAGTATTATGTGTCGCTGAAAAAATATTGTAATAGATGTTTGTCTAAATTATTATTATAATAAAAAAAGAAGCGTTAAACCTTGTTTGTCTAAAGGGTCATTAATCTCCCGCAGAGAGGATACTGCCGCATCACAAAGGTTTCATTACTGGCGACCACATTGTTCCGGATAAATAAATACCATTTTTTATTTGATGAATAGGGGAAATCGCAGTGGCAACAACGCAGTTCAATAGTCTACTTGTTTATCAACTTGTATATGTATTCTTGTTTAGCAGACGCCGTTTCATTGTTAGTATTTACAAGTAGTACGGGCACGATTCTTCATACCTGATGTCCGTGTTCACCTAACAGTACATAGGTACCTGGGTGTTAATCAAGTGTCGTGTGTCGCATCCTGGGGGCAGGGGTGATAGTATATTTTAAATAGTACTGGGACTTGAAATACTCTGAGGTACATTAATAACTGAGCCTGAAATTTCAGAAGTGGATTTGCAGACAAACAAGTTATATAATTTCTAGTGAAATCCTAAAAGCTCTCTGCGTTTTCTCTCATAATCAAATGTTAATAAAATTAATCACACAAATTAACAAGCAGTTTTACAATTCATTAAACAAGATCTTTTCATCTGTCATCCAGACAATCCGTAAAGACTCTTATGTCATCATTACAATAAATTAAATTATTGTCGAAAAAATATTTTTGCGTTAATTTTAAGGATGAACTTTAATCTCGGGTGCAATAATTCCTGTTTAAATAATGGAATACATAGAATACAGACAATACCTATTAGTTTAGATTACTGAGTGGGTGAGTTAATCTGAGGAGTAATGTTATTCTGGTGTTGGTGGGGATGGTTGTGGGGGGTAGTGGGGTGGTTGTAGTGGTGGCTTGTGGTGGGGTGGTTGTGGTGGGGATGGTTGTGGTGGGGTGGTTGTGGGGGGGGTGGTTGTGGTGGGGTTGGTTGTGGTGGGGTGGTTGTGGTGGGGTGGTTGTGGTGGGGTGGTTGTGGTGGGGTGGTTGTGGTGGGGAGTGTGGTGGGGTGTTGTGGTGGGGATGGTTGTGGTGGGGTGGTTGTGGTGGGGTGGTTGTGGTGGGGTGGTTGTGGTGGGGATGGTTGTGGTGGGGATGGTTGTGGTGGGGTGGTTGTGGTGGGGATGGTTGTGGTGGGGATGGTTGTGGTGGGGTGGGTGGGTGGTTGTGGTGGGATGGTGTGGTGGGGTGGTTGTGGTGGGGTGGTTGTGGTGGGGTGGTTGTGGTGGGGTGGTTGTGGTGGGGTGGTTGTGGTGGGGTGGTTGTGGTGGGGGTGGTTGTGGTGGGGATGGTTGTGGTGGGGTGGTTGTGGTGGGGTGGTTGTGGTGGGGATGGTTGTGGTGGGGTGGTTGTGGTGGGGATGGTTGTGGTGGGGGTGGTTGTGGTGGGGATGGTTGTGGTGGGGTGGTTGTGGTGGGGTGGTTGTGTGGGGATGGTTGTGGTGGGGTGGTTGTGGTGGGGATGGTTGTGGTGGGGTGGTTGTGGTGGGGATGGTTGTGGTGGGGTGGTTGTGGTGGGGTGGTTGTGGTGGGGTGGTTGTGGTGGGGTGGTTGTGGTGGGGATGGTTGTGGTGGGGGTGGTTGTGGTGGGGTGGTTGTGGTGGGGATGGTTGTGGTGGGGTGGTTGTGGTGGGATGGTTGTGGTGGGGTGGTTGTGGTGGGGATGGTTGTGGTGGGGTGGTTGTGGTGGGGTGGTTGTGGTGGGGATGGTTGTGGTGGGGGTGGTTGTGGTGGGGTGGTTTGGTGGTGGTTGTGGGTGGTTGTGGTGGGGTGGTTGTGGTGGGGTGGTTGTGGTGGGGTGGTTGGTGGGGTGGTTGTGGTGGGGTGGTTGTGGTGGGATGGTTGTGGTGGGGTGGTTGTGGTGGGGTGGTTGTGGTGGGGTGGTTGTGGTGGGGTGGTTGTGGTGGGGTGGTTGTGGTGGGGTGGTTGTGGTGGGGGTGGTTGGTGGTGGGGTGGTTTTGTGGTGGGGTGGTTGTGGTGGGGTGGTTGTGGTGGGGTGGTTGTGGTGGGGTGGTTGTGGTGGGGTGGTTGTGGTGGGGTGGTTGTGGTGGGGTGGTTGTGGTGGGGTGGTTGTGGTGGGGTGGTTGTGGTGGGGTGGTGGTTGTGGTGGGTGGTTGTGGTGGGTGGTGGGTGGGGTGGTTGTGGTGGGGTGGTTGTGGTGGGGTGGTTGTGGTGGGTGGTTGGTGGTGGGGGTGGTTGTGGTGGGGTGGTTGTGGTGGGGTGGTTGTGGTGGGGTGGTTGTGGTGGGGTGGTTGTGGTGGGGTGGTTGTGGTGGGGTGGTTGTGGTGGGGATGGTTGTGGTGGGGGTGGTTGTGGTGGGGTGGTTGTGGTGGGGTGGTTGTGGTGGGGTGGTTGTGGTGGGGGTGGTTGTGTTGATACTAGTAGCTGTGGTGATATATGTGAAAGTGGTGGAGATAAATAGTATAAAATACCGACACGAAGATAAATTACACACAAATGCACAATAATGCGATTCTTTACTAACAACTCATCACACTGCATTTGCTTCTACTTTTCCATCGTCATAGTGATAATGGCAGCGGTGGTGGTGGTGCTACTACTGGTGGTGCTGCTACTGGTGGTGCTGCTACTGGTGGTGCTGCTACTGGTGGTGCTGCTACTGGTGGTGCTGCTACTGGTGGTGCTGCTACTGGTAATGGCGTAGGTGCTCGTGGTTGCGGTGTTTGTGGTGGTGATTTGCTAGTGATGGTAATGATGAAGCGTTTTGATGCTAGTGGTGTTGGCGTTGGTGATGATAGTGGTGGAGTGTGGTGGTGGTGGTGGTGGTGGTGGTGGTGTTGGTGGTGGTGGTGGAGTGTGGTGGTGGAGTGTGGTAGTGGTGGTGGTGGAGTGTGGTGGTGGTGGTGGTGGTGGTGGTGGAGTGTGGAGGTGGTGGCGATGGTGGAGTGTGGTGGTGGTGGTGGAGTGTGGTAGTGGTGGTGGTGGAGTGTGGTGGTGGTGGTGGTGGTGGTGGTGGTGGTAGAGTGTGGTGGTGGTGGCGATGGTGGAGTGTGGTGGTGGAGTGCGGTGGTGGAGTGAGGTGGTGGAGTGAGGTGGTGGTGGAGTGAGGTGGTGGTGGAGTGTGGTGGTGGAGTGTGGTGGTGATTTTGGTGGTAGTGGTGGTGGAGTGTGGTAGAGGAGTGTGGTGGTGGTGGAGTGTGGTGGTGGTGGTGGTAGCGGAGGTGGTGGATTGTGGTGGTGGTGCAGTGTGTTGATGATGGTGGAGTGTATTGGTGGTGGTGGAGTGTGTTGGTGGTGGTGGAGTGTGGTGGTGGTGGTAGTGGTGGTGGTGGTGGTGGTGGAGTGTTGTGGTGGTGGTGGAGTGTTGTGGTGGTGATGGAGTGTGGTGGTGGAGTGTGTTGGTGGTAGTTTTGGTGGTGGAGTGTTGTGGTGGTGGTAGTGGAGTGTGGTGGTGGTGGTGGAGTGTGGTGGTGGTGGTGGTGGAGTGTGGTGGTGGAGTGTGGTAGTAGTGGTGGTTGTGGTGGAGTATGGTGGTGTGTGGTGGTTGTGGTGGTGGTGTGTGGTGGTGGTGGTGGAGTGTAGTGGTGGTGGTGGTTGTGGTGGTAGTAGTGGTGGTGGAGTGTAGTGGTGGTGGTGGGGAGTAGTGGTGGTGGAGTGTAGAGGTGGTGGTGGTGGTGGTGGTGGAGGGTGGTTGTGATGGTGGTAGTTGTAGTGTTGGTGGTTGTGGTGGTAGTTGTAGTGTTGGTGGTGGTGGTTGTGGTGGTAGTTGTAGTGTTGGTGGTGTTGGTGGTGGTGGTGGAGTGTGGAGGGGGTTGTGGTAACCATGGTGATAACACTGGTAATAAAAAGGAGTTAAATGATTTTTTCTTCTCTTTGCTCAGTAAAGAGCAGTGTATAACAAATTTAATTGTGTGTATGTGACTGAGTGTGTGTGTGTTTGTACTCACCTATTTGTGGTTGCAGGGGTCGAGTCATAGCTCCTGGCCCCGAAAGATTAATGCCAACAGCATTTGGTGTTCCCAGGCGGTCACCCATCCAAGTACTAACCAAACCCAACGTTGCTTAACTTCGCTGATCGGACGAGAAGCGGTGCGTTCAACGTGGTATGGCCGTTGTGTGTGTGTATGTGTGTGTGTGTGTGTGTGTGTGTGTGTATGTGTGTGTGTGTGTGTGTGTGTGTGTGTGTGTGTGTGTGTGTGTGTGTGTGTGTGTGTGCATAGTTGTTATGCTTCCATGTATCTTCATAAGCGTTTGTTATAATCTGAAACTGTCCATTCATACACCTGTTCAGTTTGTTATTATTTATGACTGTCTCTCTAGTAGTAAGTGAGACACTGTTATTATTTTTAATTGTCTCAAACTGCGTGGCAGATCTCCATATCACCATCAGCGTGGCAGATCTACATAGTGCCAGTAGCTTGGTAGAACTACATAGTGCCAGTAGCTTGGTAGATCCCAACAGTACCAGCAGTGTGGTAGTACACACTAAATTTTCACTGTGACTTGTAGAAAAAAATATTTCTCTGTAGCGAATATTTTCTCTCTATACTGTCGAGATATATAAACGGATAAAACAACGCTAACGATATACTTTGATTGCTGTAATATTTAACCTTCATGACTGCAGTATACAAAATTCAACAAAATCTTCTGTTTGTGCTTTATAAACCGCAATGATATTCATTTACATAATAATACTCGTTTCTATCAGTAAGCGTTGCATGGGTGTTATTTAGCGTTAATGCAAATAAGAGACACATTTGTTAACAGACGGGTATCTTTTTTTCGAAATGTTCCTCCATTACAGCAGGATTCTTCAGTCAGATGCACAGGTGACGTAAATATTGGAGTTGGTCAGTCCCACAGTCTTGATAAATGTTCAACTCTTCAGCCTCGATTAATATGAAATTCAGTTGCTTCACAACCTTGACAGAGTGAGGGTGTCTCAGGTGGGCGGCAAGTGACCCCTGGTGTCTGGTTGGTGAAGTTTTATTTTCTTCAAATTGGCGGAATACCGGCGGAGAGAAAACACTTTCTGTTTAGAATTGTTAAGAGGTGCGGCATATCAGAGCAACCCAGAAGTCTTCTACCTCTCGTCATTAGAGATACTTACGGGATCCATAGCGAAGATTTGTACAGGATATTCCAGAATGGCGGTGCCATTCAGGGATGGCACCGCCTGGAGGTGCGCCTATGTGACGTATCGGCCCACTATTCATGGGTTCGACTTCGTAACATCCCATTCAAAGCAGATGAGGTGGATGTACGACGGGTGTTTGGACGCTATGGAACTATACATGCTGTCAACATGGGGCAATGGTCCCAGGGAATTTACACTGGTATGTTGGAGGGGTCATTTTCCCTGAAAATGACTTTGAGCCATCCAATACCCTCATATGTGATGTTGGAGACGTTCAGGACGCAAATTTACATCACCTACCCAGGGCAAGTACGGACGTGCCGTCTGTTTGGAGGCCCTGGACATATGGCCATGACATGCAAGCGACGAAGGGAGCAGCAGCGGGCAGATCAAGCCGAGGAAGCATCAAGCATTGTGATGGGATACTGTGTGCAATCCCAGAAGGATGAGATATCGGTGGTGGATAACGTTCTACAAGTCCTGCCTGAAAACGGGAAATGGAGCGAAGCGGTGGAGGTCACGGAGGAGACCGTCCCGACGTTGCCACTTGGTGGTGTCAGGGATGCGTCACCTCTGGTGGAAGAAGTGGTGACCCCGCCATTAAAGTTGCCCAATTTCGAGGACATCCAGAGGCTCCTTGATAGCTCGTCGCCTGTGGTGGGGAATGTGCTTGAGTGTAGTACGGGTGCAGAAGGAAGGCGTGTGCCTCATAAGTCAGTGGTAAAGGCGGACGTTGAGGTGCACAGAGAAGATGGTGATGGGGACATGGATTACGAGGGGGCTTCCCGTAAGAGGCCCAGTGGACCCGTTGAGGACGATGTATTGACTCCGGGACAAAGGTCATGCAAAATGGCTTGGGCAGATGTGGCCAAAGGTGATAAGATCGTTCCCTTGGGAAAGTTAGGTGGGATCGGTGGGAAGTCAGCTAGGAGCACTAGTGGAAAGTTCAGGTCAGGTTTGACAGCGATAGGGAAACGAAATGGTAAAACCCAGCCGTTGTCTTCAGGTGCGTTACAATAAATGTTAACGGCCTCTGTACAGTGTGTCCGTAGGTGAGGAGGTTTTTCCAGGTTATCAATGGAAGACAGACCATTTGGTATTGGTTTACTAGATTGCAATTGCACCCTCGGGTCCGAGAAACCGGGTACCGTTTCCTCAGTGGAATACTAGCGTCTAAGGCGCAACTGTATGTTATGGGGCTGACTCGAGATCAGACCTGTGTACAGTGTGGGTGGCCGAAAACGGCATTCCACGTTGTATACTTTTGTGAAGGTTTATTAAGGGTGAGGGATTGGTTTCAGGGCGTTCTTCGACAGGTGGAGGGTGGGGGGTTGTCAATGCTTAGGACATTAAGTCTAGAAGTATGGGGTTGTTCTGACGAGGTCCGACGATCGGTGTCGTACTTGGTACTCGACTATTTGTACGTTTCTTAGGGAATGCGGGAGATTAGGGGTGCGATATGCATCAGGGCGCTGGCATGTCGTTTTTACAGAACAAAATGTAGAAATCGAGAGGTGTATGAACAATGTTGGGAGAGAGACTTTTCGTTGGGATATAGGAACCTAACGATGGGATTGTTGAAGGGGTTATGACATCTACAGTGAGTTGATGGGTAATACAAGATGGGGCATGTGGGTTGGTCTCCCAGGAGGGGGGGGGTTAGTATAATGTATGAGGTGTGCTAGTGAAAAGGTGTGCATGAGTGTCGGTGTGTGGCCTAGGAAGAGGGGGGTGACCTGTATGAGGTCCGGGGTATGTTTTCCTAGGTGTGGTTGATGACCCAGACTGGGAGGGGGGTCATACAGAGGCCCAGTGCTGGTTTTTAGCATTTCGGCAGCGCTGATGGTAATCCATTGTCAAGTAAGCCAGTGTGCAAGGAGACCTGTCATTTTATCAGTATATAGTGTGGCATAGAGGTAGATACTCAAACTGGACTATCATAGTCCGGAGACTTCCATGAAAGCAGTGACATTCCAGTGTGCCAATGGAGGATTTGTATCTCTGCCCACATCACTTTTGTGGCCTTATGTGGGACCATTCAGACAGTGAGTAATAATACATCATGGAGTGGCTTCCTCGTATGCTACCTGGTGGATAGAACCTAATTTACATTTGGTGATAACTCTTAGTGAGAGTGTAGCTTGTGTACGTGTAAGGAACTTGATAATGACGTTCATGATGTAAATCCTTGTAAATTTACTGATGTACCTGGTTAGGAAATTCGTGTGACAGGTAAGGGGGGGGGGGAAAGTTAGGGGAGAGGTGACATACTGACAGGGAACTTACGGTGTCTCTGACGACATCAAACTGTCACCAAGTTTCGAGTTAGTGAGAACACCCAAGAAAGTAGGGAGTCATATAAACTAACCTTGGATGGTATGCTAACCATGAACAAGGCAAGTAGTTAGATATATCGTGGAATTATAGTGCCTCGTCTCTGATTAGTTATGTTCAGAGACATAAAGTTATGTGGTAACCGCTCCTCATGTAACGTGTATGAGAGTTAGTACAAGGTAGGGTACCGACAATGAATTCATAGGATTGAACATATATGTGTTTTGACCTACATGTAACACATGTAAAACAAAAGAACAACATATTCTGTATGAAAAAAAAAAGTTACATGGTAAGATAATGGAAATGTAGTTGTTAGTGTATTTTGGAGGGGGGGGGGTTTGGTCGGTGGTGATGGGTGATGATGGGAGCGTCAGGGTTCTTGTACTGGGTGAAATGTATTATGGAGTGATCGGTATTCAACATATATACAGCATATATGACTCGAAGACTATGCTTGTGTTAGGATGTAATGTATATTGTTACGTTGCAAAAACGACTTGTTGGGAACTCTGAAAAAAGGCAGATATTACGGAGTTTTCCCTTACGATATATATAAGGTGTTGAGATGAAGGAGAGTCTCCTTCTACTGTATTTTATGACCATGAGGCCATGCATCTCTGGGATGCGGGGGTATTTGGTATTTGTAATTTGTAGGTTTGTAATAGTCATAATACGCATTGTTCTACATGATTAACATTGTAGATGAATGGTTCAGAGAACCGACAAGTTATAAATTAGACACATATGCAACACTTGGGTATCTTTATTGAGGAAACGTTTCGCCACACAGTGGCTTCATCAGTCCAATACAAAGTACAAAGGTGTAAGGAGAGGAGGAGTTTGAGGTTATCAGTCCCTCAGCCTGGAGTCGATATATTCAGTCCATCAATCTTGTTAGAAGTGTAGCACAAGGCCGTAGAGGTGGCTTATATGCTGTAATCAGGTGAGATGAAGCAGGAGGAGGCGGGGTCATAGTAGTACCATCCACTATTCTAAGTAGGTCTTCGTCCAAATGTTGGACAAGTGTAGAAGAATTCGTTTGTATCAAGATCCCAAGCTGTACTTTGTATGGACTGATGAAGCCACTGTGTGGCGAAACGTTTCCTCAATAAAGATACCCAAGTGTTGCATATGTGTCTAATTTATAACTTGTCGGTTCTCTGAACCATTCATCTACATCCTGTCTGACACAGCAACAGCTTGGGATCTTGATACAAACGAATTCTTCTACACTTGTCCAACCTTTGGACGAAGACCTACTTAGAATAGTGGATGGTACTACTATGACCCCGCCTCCTCCTGCTTCAGCTCACCTGATTACAGCATATAAGCCACCTCTACGGCCTTGTGCTACACTTCTAACAAGATTGATGGACTGAATATATCGACTCCAGGCTGAGGGACTGATAACCTCAAACTCCTCCTCTCCTTACACCTTTGTACTTTGTATTGGACTGATGAAGCCACTGTGTGGCGAAACGTTTCCTTAATAAAGATACCCAAGTGTTGCATATGTGTCTAATTTATGATTAACATTGTTATGAATGATATTGATTCCGCTTCGGCGGTCTTATAATATAACGGTTTTTAAATAAAATATAAAAAAAAATATGAAAGTGAAGCATGAGATTGAAACCTTTTATACTGGACCCAGTAGTGAGTTACGGAAGTTCTATACCATTAATATAAGAAAGAATTTGTTCAAGAGAGACATGACTAGTTACTCAATGCTTTAGAATTTATTTTCTGCCTTGTAGTGACTTTAATGCGATTAAGTATATTTTAAGTACTACATTTTGGCAGCTATTTAATATGCAGGAAAGTCAGTAGATTTTCACCAGAAAGCAGTAGTAATTTAAAAGATAATTTTAGAAAAGTTAATGGTGTGCGTGGAACATCGATGATGGATGCGTAAACAGTATTAGATGATTTGTTATCAAGCGATGCGTAGAAAAAAAAAGATGATTGGGAAATTGTTAATGAGATCATTTTTACCATTGCTTCTGCTGCTGCAGACTTTGACCCACTTCTCTGAATCTCAAAATCTTAACAACTTTTTCTGTTCTAGCTTGCGAAGACTTGCTCATTAGTCTAACAATGTCTTCACAATTTATACTGCCACTTCTCAGCATCTGGTATTCCTGACTTTGGAGACATTAATATGCTGATTATGGTAATAAGGGTGGAGTGTATTGTGAATTGCTAGTTACACTCGCTGCTCCTGAACCTGCAGAATAATTATTAATTCTCTTAGTTATCAAAGTGACCAGCTTCGATGATTTTCTGTTGCCCTTGAACTTTTTCTTTGCATACATATAACGTTCTCGCAGTTGGCAGTAGATACAGCGAACGTAGCAGTGATTGTTTATACGGTTCTGTGAACTATCCATCTAATTAGTTGGTATAAATTTCAAATCGTTCACACACCCACCCACTCACACACTCAAACACACATACAGACACACACACACACACACACACACACACACACACACACACACACACACACATACATACATACACATACGCACACATGCACACACATATACACACAACTTACACTTCGACTCTCACAATGAAAACTGAATATAAAACGTACGAAACCCATGTCATAATTTTTTGCTTTCTTCCCTTTAAACTGACCAGGATTTCTCTCCACAGATTTTCCATTTTACTTTTTAGTGTTCTCGTTTATTTCCCCACCACTCTCTTCCCTATCTCGCAGCTGGAGCTGGCAAATGTTGTTTGTCCGATGTCCCACTCCCACCTGAGTTCCAACAAGAGATTCTATAGTTCTCAGTCTGGAAACCACCAACTGCTTTGGAGTGCTACGAACACAGGCAAATTTTGCGTGATATATATATATATATATATATATATATATATATATATATATATATATATATATATATATATATATATATATATATATATATATATATATATATATATGTCGTGCCGATTAGGTAAAACTGGTCAATTAGCAAGAACTCATCTAAAATTAAGTCCTTTCTAAAATTTTCTCTTATACGTTTAAAGATATATTTTTTTCATTTATGTTAATGTAAGAATTTATAATTTTGTACCAAGAGAAACTTTGAAAACCTACCTAACCTTATTACAACAAGCTCAATTTAATTTAGACTTACCCAACTAAATATATTTTAGATACGTTAACATTAATTTAATAATAAACAAACACAATGAAATATATTTTTTTCGTTATGTTCAGAATGATTTTGGCGAAAATATTGCATACACAAATTTTCACTTGTCTTATATGGCAAGGTGAGCGTTGCTATTTAAGCCAAAAAAGCAAGTTTTACCTAATCGGCACGACATATATATATATATATATATATATATATATATATATATATATATATATATATATATATATATATATATATATATATATATCATAGCTTATAAATGTTTACACAATATCTTTGCGTGTATAATATTTCCCTTGAAATTCTTAAATAACTTTAAAAATTAAAGTTCTATAAGATTTTAAAGGAAACACCAAAATAAACTCTACAGCATTAACATATAAGATCGTTCCCTTCAGAAAAATTAATTTCCATGTAGATATTTCTATGCGCCAAAGAGGTTAGTATGGGCCACCACTGTGCCCCAACCACATAATCAAGCATGAAATATATCTCGTATTCCCTTTAAACCACTGTCAGTGATTGAGAAAATCGTAATGAACTTTTCTATAAAGTTCAAAAAGTTGGCTTTAAGTGAATTAATTTGATTATTGCAATTATTATTATTATTATTATTATTATTATTATTATTATTATTATTATTATTATTATTATTATTATTATTATTATTATTATTATTATTATTATTATTATTTATATGATTATTATTATTACACTGTTATTATTATTATTATTATTATTATATTTATGGAGGATTACTATACCCATGGGGCTTCATGCAGTTAATGGAAAATAGGAGGTAATTGTGTTTCATGTAAGGAATAGAAAAATGGTGTTTCACTGGCATGAAAGCCAGTGGATAATGAGAGGGATGGGGTGGTAATGTAATTTGATCCGAGGAAAAGGCGGGTACCTCTTATTCCTTTAATCAAGAGCCCTTTACGGGCATTAAGGCACCATCCCTTGAAAGGTAGCTTGAAGCAGGGAGCAAAAAAAAAAAGGTCCAATAATGACCTTACTACTCTTTCTGCCTTTCCACTAAATTTACCGTAATTTTAACACTGAACTCTTGGTTATCTAATTCGTAATTTTTAACATGTTTTTTGAATCTCTCCAAATAACACT
The DNA here is from genome assembly GCA_009830355.1 of Cherax destructor. Taxonomy (NCBI): domain Eukaryota; kingdom Metazoa; phylum Arthropoda; class Malacostraca; order Decapoda; family Parastacidae; genus Cherax; species Cherax destructor. The sequence goes on along the minus strand of WNWK01000287.1, from coordinate 28,749 downwards.
AATTTTACTCGACTTTATTGGTTTAGTTTCATTTTCTGAAAAACAGGAAAAAAATATGTATTTTGCAGCAGTTTCCTGGTGATGCTGGCACTCAACGGCTTTGAAAAAGCCGCTTATGTGAGATAGACAGACAGACAGACAGACAGACAGACAGACAGACAGAGGGAGGTGTAACAGTTTATGCCTTTATTAATGTTTCAAATGATGTTGGTTCTCTTTGTTATTGTTTGTACTGTTCAAACCGCAACATTTTCTAAGTTTAATAATTAGGTTTTTTTAATATTCTATACTTGAAATTACTGGGATAATAGTTCATAGCCTAAAGTGTTCTTTTTCTCGTGCCTAGTCATCCAAACAATCAGCAAAGGGCTCTTCCTAGCTGCACTATTCCAAGGGGCACCATTCCAAGTGACCTTATTCCAAATGACATTTTATGATGCATTCCAAGTGGTACCTGTCCTATTAGGACTATTCCCATTAGTACTGTTAGGACTATTCCCATTAACATTACTTCCCACTGACGCTAAACCATTTTTGGTCTTATGAAAAATTACTATTATTGTACTTTCATTGATTATAATTTTTTTTTTTCACATCCATTTCTGTGCCCGACTCTCCCTTCCTTCCCAGTCCCGTGTTTCTCGGCTTTGCCAAAGCACATTCCTGTCTTCTTTTCTTCTCATTGTCTCATCCTCGTTCTTCATTTTGCCTTTCTACGCCCCTCGTTTACCAAACCAGAGTACTCTTCCCTCTAATGCACGACCCCCAGTCGTACTGTTTCCTTTCCCCTCCCTTCCCATTTTCTACCTTTCTTTCCGACCTACAAATGCGTTTTTCACAATCCTGCCCATGCCTTTCTTTCTACCCAACCCCCTCCTCCACTCCTAACCTCGACCTCCCCTCCCCTGTCCTTTCCTCTATCCACCATTCCCTCTCCACGATACAACTCAATTATTTACCATTGATTTTCTTTTTCCCTTCAGCAAATTTTAGGCAGTACGAAAAGGTATTAAAATTTCCAATTAACAGGACGTCTATCACCAGGGAACTAATCACCTCCGAATATTTGCATTTTACAGAAAAAAAATCAATGTCTCTGGATCGATGTGTTAAAATAGTGGTCACCGAAAAGTGAAAGATGAAAGGGAAGAAGAGGAGCAAAAGTCGACTGAATCGGAAGAGCATGGATTAAAAGAATGTAGAAGAGCTAAATGTAATTTTGATATGGAAAATATTCGGGAAGAAAGATCCAGATTTCTTTTTAGAGGAGAATAGTGGACTAAGAAGTATTGCGTGAGAGGAACAAGAAATAGGTTTGATGGAGTGGTAGAGCACTTTATGAGAGGTGATGATATGAGAAGTGACGGTGGTAAGTTGTATGTGTGTGTGTGTGTATACTCACTTAGTTGTACTCGTCAACTTGTGGTTGCAGGGGTCGATTCACAGCTCTTGGCCCCGCCTCCTCATTGGCCGCTACTAGGTCACTCTTCCTGTTTCATGAGCTTTATCATACCTCTTCTGTGTGTGGGTGTGTGTCTGTATTTTTATTTGTAATTATATTTTAAATTCTGCTAATATTTCTTTAAATATTAGTTTGTTTTAATATGATTCAATGCGCTCCCTATTATAATTCAGCTCACAAGACAGGCATTATGTATTTTTCTTGACTTCTGTGCGAGTTTTTCTGATACGTTTTGCTAACTTTTTAGATAACTTCTAACTTTAAATTTCTTCTTGACTGTCTATGTCTTTCCAACTCTGGTATGGCTTACATTCATCTGTGTTTATCTTTGCAGATACACAAGAATGAAATGTCTAGGTAATCTTTCATGTGACTACTCATTCCCGTTCCAATCTGCATATTACATTAAACTCATTAAACTAGTTCTAATTTGAGCAAAATCTTTTCGCTGAACTATTTTTTAAACTTTGCTATTAATCACAGTCTCGAGCGGTAATCACTGCAATAACGACTGCCAACGAGAGTTTTCTGCACCAATTACCACAACTTCGCCACGTCCTAGATCCACTTTACACCTGTCACAATTAATCGAGTCGGAGAAAGTCAGTCTGCCACGCACAGTATACGTTTTAATAAACCTACAGTTTCAGCGTCAACTTCTGCCTCTTCATGTACTCTGGAACGAGAGAGAGAAAAAAGCTTTTATATCAGAAGCCAACATAAGCAGTTCGTATAAATTATATATTTACTCTCTTCTTAATTATTAATCTTACTGTAATTCTCCTTTCCTATCGTCGATGAAGTTATTTTAATATGTAATTAAGCGATGTCTTCCTCTCCAAATCTCGGCATACCTCATATGCATCATAATTTGTCACGAGAACAATAACGGTGGGAATAAGTCTCAGACTTTTTTTCTTGGTTACCCCTCGTTTTCTTCTCACTAAGTGAGGCATTGAGCGCTTGTAAAAGCACCCACGCTCATGTTAGAATGTGGGAATAAACCATACCACTGGTGGGGATTGAACTCGTGACGAGTAAGTCGTAAAACGCCAGCTGGCCCAGTGGCTTACGCGCTGGCCTGGGGTTTTATGACTCACTCGCCACGAGTTCCTTCCTCGCCCGTGGTTTGGTTTGTTTGCAATCGCATCATTCCGATTGCAAATAACATAGAGCGTAGGAATGTTGTGGAGGAGCGTGGAAATAATATGGAGGAGAGTGAGAATGATATGGAGGAATATGGGAATGATATGGAAGAGCGTGAGGTTGATGTGAAGGAGCGTTGGGGGATATGGAAGAGCGTGAGGTTGATGTGAAGGAGCGTGGGGGGATATGGAAGAGCGTGAGGTTGATGTGAAGGAGCGTGGGGGGATATGGAAGAGCGTGAGGTTGATGTGAAGGAGCGTGGGGGGATATGGAAGAGAGCATGTATTCGTATGTACTGTTATGTTAAATTTAGGAAAGACAATAAACCAGCAGTACTGTTTACGTTAAGACATCTTATACATCAACAAAAACATTACTACTGCTACTATTTTAATACTGCCTCTCTTTTGAAAAATAATATTATTCCATCCCAACTAAACCAGACGACGTTTCGATCTGTCTTAATCCGAAACTTAGACGAATTGTATCTACAATTTGCCAGTTAATTTATTATCTATGTTAATTTAACGATACACTGACTGTTTTTAATTCCATTTTGCATGATATTTTGTGGTACAAAGTAATTACTCACTCATTTTCAAAAACACATTTAAGTATCTTTAATTTATGATGGTCAAGTAGGAGACTGAACTAATCGTGATGAGATAATATATTAACCATATCAAAATATTTACACGTCATTTTCTAACTATATCAGAGTAATGGCTACTCTTCCAAAATTGTTAAATCGCATGGCTCTTCTTAATTTACGAAACGTTCAAAATTGGGCGCAGATTTATGTCTAAACGGCAGCCTAATATTTCTTTATGCCTAAACGGCTCGAGAGCCGTTTAGGCTGCACGTAAGCTGTTCACCACCAGTCAAGAAAAATCCCTGAAAGGGGAAGGGTGGAATTAAATTCTCAGTGTATATACACTGAGAGATATACACCTCTCGGTGTATATACATAGTGTAAAATGAAGGTTGAAGTACGTAGCCAATATCCTCCTTTCGAAGCCTATTATAATTATTATTCTAATTATTATTATTATTATTATTATTATTATTATTATAATTATTATTATTATCAGTAGTAGTAGTTGTAGTAGTATTAGTAGTAGTAGTGGTAGTAGTAACACTAGTAGTTATAGTAGTGCTAACATTATTATTATTATTATTATTATTAATATTATTATTACAGAGGAGAATTAAACCCATGGGTTTCTTCGATACCAGAGAAATCGAAATTTTAACTACGTTACTGCCCATGGTGGTCAGTCCAGCTTTACTTGCCAAAAGTATTTTTAAAAAATACTGTAAAGGTACATAATAAATAACTCCACACTCGCAGAGACAAGAATTAAATCCACTTGAAGCTATATGTTTGCTTGCTAAATATTTATCTTACTAGTCAGTCAATTTTATTGCATTATTATCTTATCAATTAATTCAAAACTTTATTGTGGGTTAAGGTATAAGGTTACTTACATATATCTTTCATTTTGGGTAATATATAAATAATCCAGGAGAAATTATATGCCATAAATCCTCAACAAGACATCAGTTGCTGAGTTACGCGAGGAATTTAATGAATATTAATGACCATAATGTTCAAGGTTCATTATTTATGACTTATGTATTACCATAATATATATTAAGGAAACATAAAATGTAATGCCGGAGGCTATCTGCAGAAGCCTTGAAAATTTTCAAGCACCTCGTTCAGGAATTGAGCCCCTCAGAACTACCTCGTCACTACCATGAAGGTTGAGCAACTGAACACAGAACATAAGAAAGGAATAACACTGCAACAGGCCTACTGGCCCATACTTGGCAGGTCTATGTCAAAACCAACCCACAAACAAAAATATTTGTCCAACCCATCCACATCCAAGGAACAAACCCCGACAACCCCCCCCCCCCAACAATTGTGCAAGTCCCGTTCAAATCAACCCTTCTCACTCACAAGAAAACAGAAATAAGGAACACTGCAGCAAGCCAACTGGTCCACGCTAGGCAGGTCCCCTAAAACCCAAAACCAATCCCACAAACAAAAACTTCTACCCAACCCACCTACTTCATCCATGGAATATGCTTTGATAATCAGGGCACTATAAAACAGGGTACTGGAAGAGCTGGAGCACCTGGTCCATCACAAGAGCACCAAAGGAGCTGAAGCACCTGGTCCATCACCAGGGCGATGAAGGAGAGGAAGCACCTGGTTCATCACCAGGGTACTGAATGCCTAAGCACCTGGTCCATCACCAGGGCACTGAATGAGCCTAAGCACCTGGTCCATCACCAGGGCACTGAATAAGCCTTAGCACCTGGTCCATCACCAGGGCACTGAATAAGCCTAAGCACCTGGTCCATCACCAGGGCACTGAGGGAGCCAAAGCACCTGGTCCATCACCAGGGCACTGAGGGAGCCAAAACACCTGGTCCATCACCAGGGCACTGAATGAGCCTAAGTAACTGGTCCATCACCAGGCCGTTGAAGGAGCAGAAACACCTGGTCCATCACCAGGGAACTGAGGGAGCCGAAGCACCTGGTCCATCACCAGGGTACCGTTGGAGCCGAAGCACCTGGTCCTTCACCAGAGCACTGAGGGAGCCAAAGCACCTGGTCCATCACCAGGCCGTTGAAGGAGCAGAAACACCTTGTCCATCACCAGGGAACTGAGGGAGCCGAAGCACCTGGTCCATCACCAGGGCACTGAGGGAGCCAAAGCACCTTGTCCATCACCAGGCCGTTGAAGGAGCAGAAATACCTTGTCCATCACCAGGGAACTGAGGGAGCCGAAGCACCTGATCCATCACCAGGGTACTGAGGGAGCCGAAGCACCTGGTCCATCACCAGGGTACTGAAGCACCTGGTCCATCACCAGGGTACTGAAGCACCTGGTCCATCACCAGGGTACTTCTTAATCTCCACTTCTTCAACTATCTCCAGTATGTTCGTCACCATTGTATTTGACTAAAGAAGCCAGCTGCACAGCGGAAAAATTTCAGCAATAAAGATACCAATGTGTTACATATGTGTCTTATTCATCTTCATGTCTGACACAGCAACACCACAATATCTTGGTACAGAGGACATCTGCTCTACGGCTTCTTTAGGATCAAACATGTTTCTAATGCCGTATCGAAATTTTCACAATGAATTATTTCCACTGAAGGTTTTAAAATAGTCTTGAGACGCAAAATTACGAAAAAAAATACTAGAAGTAACTCAAACTGAATTGCTCCGGTGGCTAAGTAGCACGCTAGGGGTAAATTCATCAGACTCTCTTTATGCATAAGAGGTCGTTGATTCAATGATTATGGGCACCTCTTTTTTTGTGTTTGGTAAATGTTAGGCAGGAATGGAGTAGACTCAAACCTAAGTTACAACGGCGCCGTTTGTTTGTAAAATGGACTTGCTGTCATTAGACTTGTGAATATTTTTCCTATCAAGTTTCTACATATAAATGAAATCTATAAATGTTACCCACCTCGGTCTGAGCTGTTTACATATTTCTGAGTGATTACTTATTTTGTGATTACAAGTTTGTTCTTATAGGAGCAAAACTATGTAAATGGTGTGCCGTCTTTAATATATAATCTGTAATAAAATAACTTTTTCTACATCCTACTAAAATCTGTTCCGGTAGTTTACCACTGTGAAGCACTGTCTAATATACTTTCGGCACAGTTTACAACTGTGACCTCTTTTTCTTGTAGGTGTTAAGAAATCAATTTTATCTATTCAGTTGTATCCGTATATAACCTCATATGACCCCGTTAATGAACAATTACCATGATTAGGTGGAGGTGTCATTTGCCTCAGAACAGAAAGAATTCTACTGATGTGGAGAAACAAATTTACATTCAGGTGGCGCCATCGTTCAGTCACGGTAGAAGCATGAACCATCGTTGGGATCGCAGGAATATATATTGGCGTGGATTCGTGATTGTTTTTGTTCCCCACCGCTACAGTTAGCAGTAATCAATCAGCGAAATTTAAACAGAACACTTGTTCATTAGGACGCTATTCATATTCAGAAAAACATTTCCTGGAGCTCAATTCCAGGAGCTCATCTCAGGATCTTATTTCCAGTTCATCTCCGGTAGCTCATCTCCAGGAGCTAGTCTCCAAAATTTTGGGTTTACCGATATTTGTAGGCAATGTTATGACAGATTTGTTTGCAAATAAAATATTTATTGATTAATACAACATTTCGAAAGATTGATCTCTATACCTCGTATGTTTCATAAAATTAGGATTTCTTCCCAAACGAAAGCCCACAAACTTACTGCCTGTGACATAACCGTGACCTCTTTCAAGGATTCTTCTATCCTAGCAATTAAGCTAGGTTGATTGTTCAACCAGGCTGTCGCTGTTAGATACCTGCTAGCCAATACACAAATAACCCGCAGATAGGACAGAGGAGCTTACGGCGACGTTTCAGTCCGACTTAAACCATTTACAAAGTCACAACGACTTTGCAAATGGTCCAAGTCGGACCGAAACGTCGTGATAAGCTCCTCTCTCCTATGTGCGGGTTATTTGTGTATTGTTCCAGTCACGGTTTTTGTCTTTTTGCTCTTCCTGCTGGCCAACACAGCCTTGTTGATCTGGCAGTTGCTATAAAAAATATATATAACTGTTGATTTGTCTACTCTTGCCCGAAAAGAGAACCTGATCCATTTAAAAGTTAACAGAATACTCTTCCATTCTCTGCTAGCAATTCATAAGTCTATCATGTAGAACAAGCAAACAGTACCATAATTATGTGCAAATGGCAACAATAATGCAACATGAGTCAATTTAATGCAATTTTCAACGTGAATTCCCAATGCTTCCGTGTTATCAGAGTGCATTACATGCTTAAACGAGCACATGGAATGACGATCTTTTGATATCTGTTAAAATCGAATTTATTCCACCATCATCAATAAAAATATTACATTATAATGACCTCTAATAATATTTTTAACTGTAACGCAAAACCTTTTCATTGTTACGAATAATTTATTGTTGAAGATTGGGACACTTATGCAACCTATGGGAATCTTTATTAAGGAAACGTTTCGCCACACAGTGGCTTCATCAGTCCAATACAAAGCAGAGAGTGGTAAGGAGAGGAAGAATTTGAGGTACTCAGTCCCTCAGCCTGGAATCGATGTGTTTAGTCCATCACTCTTGTAGAAGGTACAGCATATGGCCGGAGAAGTGGCTTATATACTGTAGTCAGGTGAGTCGAAATAGGAAGAGGCGTGGTCACAGTGGAACCATCCACTAGTGTAAGTAGGTCTTCGTCCAAAGGTTGGACAAGTGTTGAAGAATTCCTTGTATCAAGTTCCCATAATGTTGCAGTGTCTGACAGATGTGATAAATGGTTTTTAGAACCGACAAGTTGAAGATTGAGACACTTATGCAACATTTATCACATCTGTCATGAAAAAAGAATTTTGTTTCGTTGAACCAAAATACCTTGGGACATTTTTAAAACTTATATTCCGAGTGTGTCTTATCCTGGTTTGCTACATTTTAGGATAAAAGTTCGAGTCTCCGAACCTAATGGGCTCTGGAGGCTAAAGCTCTCGCTTCACACGGCGAGGGATCTGGGTTCGACTCCCAGCCTGGGTAGAAACATTGGGTGTGTTTCTTTACACCTGTTGTCTATGTTCACCCATCAGTGAAATGGGTACCTGGGTGTTAGTCGACTGGTGTGGGTCGCATCCTGGGACACTGACCTAATTTGCCCGAAATGCTCAGCATAACAAGGGGCTTTCTATATAGTAGTATGTCATTGATGTCAGCTAGGCCTGTATACCTAAAAACAGGACGTATTATAGATAAAAAAAATTACAAATAATAACAAATCAGAATACAATTAAGACTGAAAAATATGACTACAATAATAATGTCCAGGCAACTTATGTTGCTTAAGCAACATACACTATAACTCATGCAACTTATGTTTCTCAGGCAACGTATAATCTACTTAAGGCAACTTATAATGACACTAAGGCAACGTATATTGTCGCGAAGGCAATTAACTAAGTTTAAATAAGGTAAATTAAGATTAATTGTTTAAGTGATAAGGCTAATTAATGGCCAACATTTTTGTCAAAACTTTCAGGGAGGTATATTTTAACTCTATATTTATTTTCTTATGCCATTTATGGTGTTGCTCTTTGTAAGACATCATGTATAAGAGACACATGCATAAGAGAAACCACTTGTTCTGTGGTATGATTTGTGTATCTTAGTTATGCTAAAATTCATTGTCATTTAAAATACTTTTGTCCACTTTTAGGAGAATTCTTTTCATTTCTTCTTTTTCTGCTAAAATGTCTGAATTCAATTTCATAATGTGCGGAACTTTTCAACGTTAAATTCACCAGACAACAATTTCTTCCACACACTTCTGATCCCTGGCATTTTAAATGAATGAAAGTAGAGGAAGCAGTAATGTACTACAAGGGAAGTAGCGGAGGCTCTCGTAGAGGATGTAGCAGAAGTAATGGCGTTACTAGTAAAGAAAGTGTAGTTTTGAGGAATTGCTTTCTAGCTCCTGGACCTCGCCTTTTACCCAGTGTGTGTGATGTCTCTTCCCTTCTCAACCCTCCATCGGTCTTATCGTATTAACATTTACATTCGTGTATAGAGTTTGTCTCTACTGCTTCCTCCCCTCTTTCCTTCCTTTATAATCCAAGGATTACGATAACCAGAAGGGTAAAACAGGGATGAAAGGCAAATGTGAGAGAAGAAAAAAATTGAGGAATACTCAGAGACAAAGGCAGAACAATCTGATACAGATAATAGAACGCTACAGTATATGAAAAATTGTGCATCTTATAATCCATTCGATTTGAGTCATTTGCATGTATGAAAGAGACCAGGAAGAAATCATTGGGGAAAAAACGAAACACACAAAGGTGAATTTAAAAGTATTCTGTTTTATGAGGCAAATATGGACACAGATAAGAAGACTAAGGAGTATTTAAAGAAATCAGCGATGTTAACAAAATTCAAAATCACGAAGGAAGACAGGATTCAGAAAATCTTTATTAACAAGATACCACTCTCCTCCTCTCCATTCTCCAGATCAAACAAGACCTAACCCCTCACACCTCTAACTAAATCCACTAGTCTCTTCAACCACCAATCCTCTACATGTCCTAAATTCCAAATTAGCCCCTAATTCCATTTTTCATAAAGTGTATCTTCCCCATTCTCTTCATACCGCTCTCTCCCGTCACTCTGAACCTCTGCAAATAAAATAACTCCGTAGGCACTGAGAGGATTATTTTTAATAATATATTCAAGGAGAAGCGCTGAAACTGCCGAGGTCATATCGTGTCTATGGAATGAGAGACACTTCTTTTGAAGCTAAGAGTCACGTAGCTCCAACTGTTTAGATAAAGAGCCCGTCAACAGCACCAAGGTTCCCCTCCCCTCCCTCAAAGTATACTGAGAGAAGCGGAAGCCTGTTCAGATCATATACCACAGTCTCCATGGCGAGAGGGGGAGGGGGAGAAACTGCACCGGAACCAATATGTCCCAGACACAATGAAACGTGAACCGACGACCAGATTATTACACAAAGAAGCATAGATTAATACTTACCATGCAAGAAGTTACAGGGGACCAACAGATGATATATTGCCAGTGTCAACACGTCCAAGACATGACAGTACATAAACCTACACGTCCCAGACATGACAGTACATAAACCAACACGTCGCAGACATGACGATACAATGACTAACACTACCGGAATATATTGATGCGTCATATTGCAGGCAGACTTATGTATTATTGCATGCACCAACACCTTGAAGCCACAGTGAGAGGCAGACCAACATGCAAGGGCAACATTAACCCAATGTGTTTGTTTTTTATGGTTGCTAAGAGCACTGCTTTACCTGTTCCAATAGGGAATATTGATGATTTATAACCTTCAGTCAGACTCGTTAATCCAAAATGCAATGTTCAAGAGCCATAAAGAGAAAATATTTTCAATCGTCATGTGATTTTGTCCTCAGTGGTTTAATATGGTAAGAAGAGAGATTCTAAACTATACATATATATATATATATATATATATATATATATATATATATATATATATATATATATATATATATATATATATAAATAAAATGTTTATTCATATCCTACTGTATTCTAATATTCTGCTTTCTAAACAATTTAAACAAATGGTTGCCTTTCGTGACTACAGTGTTTGCATGGGAAGGTTTGACTCACACCACTTTAATCACCTTTGTACTATTGATCTGCTGGCCGTGTGAAAACCAAAGCAATAATGAGCAGCAGTTGGTATGACTCAAACATTTATTTTTATTTCGTATCCCTCAGGGAAATTGCAATCAAAGAATTAGAGAACAGTTTTCCATACACTATAACAGTGATAATAAAACAGAAAAAAAAAGGAATCAGAAGCTTGACTCCCATATTTACTTGGTAACAACTCACCAGACCGTCCTTGTAGCATAAAGACAAACGTATCGTTTCCTACGATATATAACTTTCATACGACCGGTATAAAATGTGCAAATTGAAGTTAATTTATACTATATAAATTGAACTATACTTAAAATTGCCAATATAATTTTGGTTTTGATTTAGATCATTTACAGATAGACTGATATACATGTGTTTAGAGGACGAGTTGCAGCGGCAGCATCGTAAAAGTTTGTGTTTTCCTTGTGCAACAATCAGTGTCACGACCAGGACTGTAGAGATGTGAGAAAGTGCGAGCAATAAAACGTTCTTGTTTTGTTCGTTGTCCGTGCATGAAATGACTGACGATTTGTAGGAGATCAGATGCAGGACTCAACATCTGAAAGATAAAACAAAGTACATTCCTATTCCAGGAATACAAATGAGATACGCAGAAAAGCAATGTGTAAGTTGGCAAGACCATCATAAGCGTATAAACTTTCTCTCTTTACAGGAATAAGTAACTATTGAGAACTTGTTCAAGTTTCTTCGCCAACATCTTTTGCTCTGTGAAGTTGGTCTCTATATTCCTAAAACTGATTTTAGCGCATGTCAGACCACTACTAAACGAGTTTTCCAAAAGAGTTATGGAAACAGATACAAAATTGCCTGCAGGACTGTTCTTCAGACTTAATTTTGACCGTAAATGAGAGCAATGTTTAAATTTTCTGTTTTTTTTTTTTTTTTTTTTTGAGCAAAATCTACACCGACTAAGAACATTTTTTTATTGGATGTATCACTAGAAACAGAATTTCATATTTTAGTACTGATGAATGTTATGGTATATGATTAACGAAATTTAAATCGACACTGACATTCAAGTATGTTAAGCGGAAAAAAAATTATTTCGTTCTCTCAAATAGTGATAGAGAGAAAAAAAAAACCTGGCACTGGGGAAAATGCTGTAAATTAAATCATCCGTAAAACCGATGCAAAAATTAAGTAAAAAAAAATAAGCTATCCAATTTTTAATTTACATAAAAGAAAAACTCTTGTTTAATAATATTTTTGGTTTATCGTTAAGGTTCTTCCAATATACAGCAACAATGTATATGGAAAACTATCATTCATAAGAATATACAATTTTTTTTTCAAATGCTGCATAAACAGCTCTGCTTAATATGGAAGAGAATGAGGAGGTGAAAAAGGAGGAGAAAGAGAAGGAAGAGGAAGAGGAAGCTTATATGTAAGGTAAAAGGACACAAATGTAACTAATTCGACATTTTTTTGTGACAAAGTTTCGTTCTTCAATAGCTTTTTCAAGGCGTTTCAAACAATACAGGGACACAAGGTATATATAGGTATAGAGTGAGGTGCAAACCATAATATTATCGTTGTAGAAGTAGTAGTAACAGCATTTGTGGTGGTAGTAGTTGTAGTACTTGTAGCAGCTATGTGATAGCGGGGTTTATTGTGTTGAGGAGAATTCTTGCTAATACTTCAGAGACGATGAAGTAGCCTTTATTCCGTTTAATTGTGTTAGAAATACTGATTAATGATTCAAGGTATTTACGTATACGGGAATTGATAATCCTTATGATATAGAGTAGAGTGAACTCATATACACACTAAGATATACACACCATTTGATGTATATACTCTATGATGAAGCTGAAACATTGACGATTTTCACGATTTTTTGAACAAAGGGCTGTAAAAAAAGTGAATTTTTCTCATGAATATATTATCAAAGGGAATTCACGTTACTTATTCAGCAATAACACCAGCGCCATTACCAATGATTCGCGATATAAAAATTTTATTACTTGTTTTCGTCAGGTGTAATACGGTTGGCTCCTGGAAGTGCAAAGGATGGTGTTAGTAAACGCCACAGCGTATAGCATCACAAAATATCGGTAATATTTTTTTTTTTGCGCCCCCGCCATAGACATCAACGAACAGAGCATCATTTGATGGAGACCCCTGCTAAGTGATGTAATTTTACGAATAAATAAATTAAAGCGATATGAATAATGGGGCCTCATTTACACATCCCTTTCTAAATGCAGAGTTTCAGATTAATGTGTCGGTAAATTCTACAAGCACAAGTGAATATGGAGAGATTTGATATAAAATGTCGACACTGTGGAAAAAAAAAACATACAGTAAAATGCGATCCTTGACTGACTATGTTTTGATTACACAGTGGGTTTTATCAAGACACAAAAAGAATTATAACTTGACGAGTCCCACTGTGTTGGCTACGCCTTCAATAAGGGATCTCATTATGCTGCGTGTGTGATGAGATTAAGATATATTTTCGGACGCACTCACATCAGTAGAAATGCCATCATGCACAAACTCGAATTTGAGAAGACTTTTCAAAGCACAATTTCTTCATGAACATCTCTCACACAGAGCTAAATGCATGAGATAGTTTCACTTAAAAGGGTACACAGCCTCAAACAGCAGCACATAAAAGCTGTGGAAATTCTTAAGGTACTAGTGAGAACACACACACTGCAAGACAAAAACTTTTTCGAGTGAACAATCTAAAAAAAAATTCGCTTTCCCGCTTTTACTGGTAATTGATCGCTCCAAGTTGTAACCACTTCGTAATTCTCTCTTCGCACGTTCGTTCTCTTCATAAAAAAAGTTTGACTAAGTTGTATGTGTGTGTGCGCGCGCGCGCGAGCTCGTGTGTGTGTGTGTGTGCGCGTGTGTTTGTGTTAATGTGTAAATGTGTGTTTTAATATGGAAAAGAACAGGACAGAACAGTTGCAAACTGTACACCCAAAGAACATGTTAAACCACTGTATAACAGAAAGAAACTCAATACATCGATTCCAACACAAATACGAGAAAGTCGTCAAAAAGCTTAAGTAACGGCTACAAGAGCTTCGATTCAAACCCCATACACACAAAATGACAATGACAAATAGGGAATTGAACGAAAGAGATCTGCAAGAGACGCTAAAATCCCCTCCCGTTCCTCTCCCCTTTTTCTTCCCCGTCTCCCTTTCCCCAACTCCGCCATACCTCGGCCACGATAATTACTTCGTGATTACAAAGCCCAGAATTATTTAAAACAGAAATTTGGAGTAATTAACTGACACGCGAGTCGCGTTTTGATGAGACTTCCGCTATTACTGAAGTTTTGATGAACCTCTCGCGCTATTCCTAAAGTTTTGACGTCTCTCGCTCTATTGTTGAAGTGTTGATGTACCTCTAGTGTTGTTACTGAAGTTTTGACGTCTCTCGCTCTATTGTTGAAGTGTTGATGTACCTCTAGTGTTGTTACTGAAGTTTTGACGTCTCTCGCTCTATTGTTGAAGTGTTGATGTACCTCTAGTGTTGTTACTGAAGTTTTGATGCACCTCTTGTGCTAACACTGGGTTCCAATGCACCTCTTGTGCTAACACTGAGTTCCAATGCACCTCTTGTGCTAACACTGGGTTCCAATGCACCTCTTGTGCTAACACTGAGTTCCAATGCACCTCTTGTGCTAACACTGGGTTCCAATGCACCTCTTGTACTAACACTGGGTTCCAATGCACCTCTTGTGCTAACACTGGGTTCCAATGCACCTCTTGTGCTAACACTGGGTTCCAATGCACCTCTTGTGCTAACACTGGGTTCCAATGCACCTCTGGCATTGTTGTCACACTCCTCGCATTGTTGCTGAAATTTTGATACCTCTCTTGCGTTGTTATAGAAATTTTGAGAACCTCTTAAGTTGTTAATGATATCTTTATAAATATCTCACGTAATTTCTGGCGTTTTGATGACCACTGGCGTTATCACTGGCGTTATTACTGGTGTTATTACTGGTGTCGCATTTTAGCTGACCTCTCGAGTTATGCCTGTAGTTTTCATGCACTACTGACCTTACAAAAATGTTTTCAGGTACCTCTCGTGTTATAGCTGACGTTTTGATGCACTCCAAACCTTGTAACACATGTTTTAATGCACTCCAAACCTTGTAACACATGTTTTAATGCACTCCAAACCTTGTAACACATGTTTTAATGCACTCAAAACCTTGTAACACATGTTATAATGCACTCAAAACCTTGTAACACATGTTTTGATGCACTCAAAACCTTGTAACACATGTTTTATTGCACTCCAAACCTTGTAACACATGTTTTAATGCACTCAAAACCTTGTAACACATGTTTTAATGCACTCAAAACCTTGTAACACATGTTTTGATGCACTCAAAACCTTGTAACACATGTTTTAATGCACTCCAAACCTTGTAACACATGTTTTGATGCACTCCAAACCTTGTAACACATGTTTTAATGCACCTCTCGTGTTATAGCTGACGTTTTGATGTACATCTCACGCTGACGCAGATATTTAGGTAAATTGGAGCTTATAACTTGCTTCTCTTCGCAGCTTCACTGGATAAAATGAGAGCCATTATTTGCATCCCGGCTTATAATGATGCATAATTTGTCGCTCGTGTTCAGCTCGACTCAATTTTCTCTCCGATAATGATCAAAGCATTGTAACTAGATATTGCGCACAAATTATGAAAATAGCTTTGTTAGATCTGAATTTCGAAATGCTGAAAATATGTAGGAATCGTCAGGTGATGCTATATATAAACGCATTAACACTTAAGTTTATTGCAAGACAGAAAAGCACGTAAAGCGAAGAACAGGGGAAGGTTAATTTTTTTTAGAGGTTGATAAAATTATATATATTTAAACATATTCATGTCAATATTGTCATTGTGTTTTCTGCTCGTCACATCCCGGAGACTGTTAGTTACCATTTTGTCCTAGGCACATGTCGATTAGACACTAGGCCTGTTGCATGTATGTGTGTGTGTGTGTGTGTGTGTGTAACGAAACACTTCGAAATGTTTCGGCCCCGCCGGGAATTGAACCCGGGCCCTCCGTGCGTGAAGCAAGAGCGCTAGCCATCATGCCATAGGGGCGTGTGTGTGTGTGTGTGTGTGTGTGTGTGTGTGTGTGGAATGGGGGTAAGAGATACCCAGGCAATGACGGTGGCCTGAAATGAGCAGCAAAATGTGGTGCAGCTTTTAGCTTTATCCGCCCTGAGCTGTAAGTACGGGGTGTATAAGTCGTTCCAGTCCTCAAAAAAATTTCTTCTTTCGTGCGTTTGCTCAGATTTATCTTTGCCCAAGTATTTTGCTTTAAATTCTTTCTAAAGTAATTATTTATTATTTAATAAATGTCTTAATAGTAAATAAAATGAATAAGCATTTAATAAAAAAAACGTAATAATACCAATACTCCTTCTACTATTACTACTACTACTACTACTACTACTATTACTACGAATAATAATAATAATAATAATAATAATAATAATAATAATAATAATAATAATAATAATAACAATAATAATTAATTATTATTATTATGAATATTATATTTTATTATTATTATTTTTAGCAGTAGTATTAACAAATATTCTATTAAAATTTACATTGTCACTGTGTAATACATGAAGCACTGTGTCAGATGCACAGATGTTATGCCGACAATGTACAGAACCAGATTTTACTGGAACTGTTTCTCAGGATAGACCTTTATCAAATAGTTGGCTATTATGTAAAGTAGTAAACCAGTATAGGTCAGTCAGATGAGGGAACGGTGATTGCTCTATTCTACTATGTTCTTTAACTTTTAAAAAGAGACACTCTTGTCTACCTCCATGCTGACTACTTGGCCTAGCTAAAGCTTACTGTTCATGTTATGCCAACAAACATGTCTGTAAAAAGAATGGTTATTTGTTAAAGCTTTCAACCCAAATGTAAAATCCCCGTAGTTAATACAGAGATTTACATTTGTAAATGCGATAATAATGTGAAAGCCGAGTTGTTTATTAAGTGTAAAAGCCTTAGAGCTATAAATGAACTAACATCAAAAATTCTTTAATTCCTAAAATACTGAGAAACACTAGTGTTTTGGTGAACATAAATGAAGAGTAAAAAAAGAGAACACTCGAATATCGTAGTTTTTATTTGACTTCGTATGCGCTAATAATTTATTTTACAGCTAATATTCAAATTGCAGGTAAGTCTTTAAAATCATGTTTCCTAGCAAATATCCAGTCGTAAATATGTTTTGCAAAAAAATTTCATCTAAAGTGCATTTATCTGGGATATTGGAGGTGATGGAGATTGTGAGGGTAGAGATGGAGGCGATGAATATGACACATGTGATGCACTTGGGTGTCTTCAAGGGCGAAACGTCTCAACTGCGCAGTAGGTGAAGAAACTTTTTGCCAATAAAGATTTTCAGTCGAAAACAGAGATTATTTTATTACTGTCTCCATTATTAAATTCCACTCTGTATTCGACCTTAGAAGCCGGCTGCTCATGAGAAACTTTTGAGAAATGAAGATACCCAGGGGCTGCATATGTGTCCTATTCATCAACTTGTCTGTATGATGTACCATTAATAATATTAAGAAGGTGGAGAGCGAGGTGACGGAGGAGGTGAGGTAGGTGGGGACTGTAAGGAAAAGGTGAGAAAGATGGGGCTAGAGGCATTCCTCTTGTAGTGGGAAAAATGAAGAGCGAAAATCTGGAAAAAAGTGGGGCGGGGAAGTAGAGCAAAGAGAAGAGAAAATATGAAGGTAACAGAAGAACTATCAACCGGAAGTGGAAAGGGAAGAGAAGGAAGAAACTACATTTGGCAAAGCCAGACGAAGATCAAGAAATTGTTCAAAACTTGGAGCAGAGAGATAAAACGCGTATACGAAAGGAAAAACCGGAAGGTATAAACATGACAGTGGTGGCACAACATGCCACTTGTATAGGAGCAACTAGCACTGGTGGCACAACATGCCACGGGTATAGGAGCAACTAGCACTGGTGGCACAACATGCCACAGGTATAGGAGCAACTAGCACTGGTGGCACAACATGCCACGGGTATAGGAACAACTAGCACTGGTGGCACAACATGCCACGGACATAGGAACAACTAGCACTGGTGGCACAACATGCCACGGGTATAGGAGCAACTAGCACTGGTGGCACAACATGCCACGGGTATAAGAACAACTAGCACTGGTGGCACATGCCACGGGTATAGGAGCAACTAGCACTGGTGGCACAACATGCCACGGGTATAGGAACAACTAGCACTGGTGGCACAACATGCCACGGATATAGGAACAACTAGCACTGGTGGCACAACATGCCACGGGTATAGGAACAACTAGCACTGGTAGCACAACATGCCACGGGTATAGGAACAACTTGCACTGGTGGCACAGCATGCCACGGGTATAGGAGCAACTAGCACTGGTGGCACAACACACCACGGGTATAGGAACAACTAGCAATAGTGGTACAACATGCCACGAGTATAGGAACAATACACAAATAACCCACACATAGGAGAGAGTAGCTTACGACGACGTTTCGGTCCGACTTAGACCATTTACAAAGTCAGTGTGTGTGTGTAAATGGTCCAAGTCGGACCGAAACGTCGTTGTAAGCTCCTCTGTCCTGTGTGCGGGTTATTTGTATATTGTTCCAGTCACGGTATTGTGCCTTTTTGTTATTTATTGAGTATAGGAACAATTAGCACTGGTGGCACAACATGGCACACATAGAACACCTTGAACTGGTAGCACAGAATGACATACATAAGAGACCTGAGACTGAAACCATTATATTTGGCATTTATGTTAGAAAAAGCACACGAGAGTCAAAACACGACAAGGGTAGTGGTACATGACACACGGCAAAACACTTGACACTAGAGACGGAATATGTTCCAGATGACAAGATATCAGATTATGATCCATAAACAATGACACAATGATTCATTTACATATTTTAAGCTTCATTCTGGAAATCAAAAAAATGATTTTACAGACCGTATTGCAAGATTGTGTAATAAACAGGAAGGCATAACATTACTGCTTGCATAAAACACTAGTAAATCATGTACATTTTACCAAGGATAAGCCATCCAAGTCAAACACAGTGACTTATTTCCTCTGGGGTTCTTAAGAAAGATAATATTCGAGCGATGTACAGAAGAATGAAAATTAACTGAAGATGTTTACAAGAATACATTTCGTTCTTGGTATTTTTGTTTTTCAAGTTGATTGAACAAATTTACAGTGAAGAAGCTTTGATATAACAGCAAGGGAGGAGATATATCAGCGGTGAGGGATAGGGGAGATATATCAGTGAGGGGGATATATGAGAGGGGGGATATGTCAAAGAGGGGTTATATCAGTGAGATGTGAGATGAATATATATCGATGAGGGGAGATGAAACAAGAACATGGCAAGGATAGAGAGGTCGTTGGGGAGAAAAGTAAGTTTACGGTAGGGGTGAAAAATGGGTGTAAGGGAGGGGAAGGAAAGGAGTGGGATAAAGGGCAGGGGAAAATGTGAGCGAAGCAAAGAGTAAGTCCAATGTTATGTCCAGCGGACCCTTGTTGGAAGGCGGCAAGAGGAAAGTCGGACAGTCGGTAAAAGGGCAGTGGAAAGGAGGGAGGATTGGTGAGAGGATTATTATTATTATTATTATTATTATTATTATTATTATTATTATTATTATTATTATTATTATTATTAGTTATTATTGTATTATTATTATTTTTATTATTATAATTATTATTATTTTTATTATTATAATTATTATTATTATAATATAATAAATATTTTTTTTTATTGTTATATTATTATTATCATCATTATTTTATTATTATTATTATTATTATTATTATTATTATTATTATTATTATTATTACATTCATGGGGAGTGTTAAAGCTGTAGGGAACATACAGCGCCTGAAGGAAATAGGATGCAATTAGATTTATTCCAAGGAAAGGGAGGATAGCTCCAATTTCTTGAATCAAGAACCCCTTAGAGTGAACGTGTGAAAAAAGCGAATGAGAGAATAGAAGATGATCGAGATATAGAGAAAGGGAAAAATAGAGTAAAAACAGGCAGGAAGTGGTTAGGGGCAGATGGCGGGGAGGAAGGGATTGTGGATATAGGTAAGGAGGGGTAGGTGGAAGGGAGAGAGGACTGGACAGTTGAGGAGCAGGAGGAGGTGGGTTGAGGGATAGGGAGAAGGGAGAGGGAGAAGGGAGAGGGAGAGGGAAAAGGGACGGCCACTGATCAAAACATGGAAACTCACTTACGGTGGGTTAGTTACATAGGTTATATGAACCTTTTGTTTTTTATTTGTTTTCATGTTTTTAAGCAAAAATTCAGTGTTTTCTTCCGATTTACATACATTTGTGGTCATTTAGACCCCACTATATTTGTTTATGCTATCATGTCGCACAGGTATGTAAAAGATTCTGGAGATTCTAAATTTTGAACGCATTAAAGAGAAAAAGTATATTTAGTTATTCCTACATTTACTTACACATGTTAACCAATATATATATATATATATATATATATATATATATATATATATATATATATATATATATATATATATATATATATATATATATACAGTGCTAGTTACGGCATTATGCCGGGTGAGCGTCCCGGCATAATGTTGTGATAAAAATCAAAGGCCTACCATGCCGGGTAGCAGCCGTTAGCATGACGTCATGACCTGCCCCCACACTCCACAGTGACTCTTCAGTGCTCATGTGGCTGCCATAGTGAGAGGAAGTGTTGCACTTTTGTCTCATCCGTTCCATCTTTTGTCCGGTGTTCCCTTTGGTTTTGGGGCTATACATGTTTGATTATGGGTAAAAGGAAGTCTTAAACACCTGAAACTATAGCATAAATCATAAGGCTTCACAAAGCTGGGCACCAGACGAAAGAAATAGTGGAGAATGTTGGTGTTTGTGAGCGTTCAGTGAGGAACTGGGTGCAGCATTTCAAGGCTTGTGGGTGTGTCAAGTTACTGTCTGCCAAACCTCGGCCTGGCCCCTCGAAGAAGACATCTGTTCATACCTTAACTGTGTTAAAGAAGCAGTTAGAGAGTACACCTAAGATAACTGCTAGAGAATTGAAAGAAAAGAACCCACATCTTTCAGAGGTGTCTGTAAGAACTGTTAACAGACGTGTGTCAGAACTGTGCTACAGTAGTCACCAACAGGTTAAGAAACCAATCCTCTCCAAGCCACAGAAGAAACCTAGGCTGGATTATGCAAAGAAATATCTTCACTGGAATCCTCAACAGTGTTCTGAAGTACTTTGGAGTGATGAAGCAACATTCACCGTCACCTGTAACCGTGGGGGACATGTGTACCGGCCCAGAAGAAGCGACCCACTAGACCCATGCAACACCTGTGGGACCACCAAACACCCAGACTCGCTCATGGTTTGGGGGTGTTTCAGTGCTCAGTGTGTAGAACTCATTGTGCTTCCCCAAAACCAGTATATGAACCAGTATAATTACCTTGAGTTATTGTGTGACCTGAGGCATTTGACAAGTGTAGGGCTACGGTTTTTATGCAGGACGGTGCACCGTGTCATGTCATACTGACAAATCTGTAGTTCAGTGGCTTAAGGACTGTGAAGTGAGGTTCTTTAATGACTGGCCAGGCAATTTCCCAGACCTAAACCTTATTGAGAACCTCTGGTTAATAGTGAAACGACGTTTACTGGCAAGGATATCAGTTCCATCCCTCTGCTGGAGGCTGCTCTACATGAGGCATGGAATAATGTACCTCCCTAAACCCTCAAGAATTTGTGTGAAAGTCTTCCTATACGGCTGAGGAACGTGATTAAGCGTAAAGGACACCGCATCAAGTATTAAAACCTCAGTAAGTGTGCAGATATATATATATATATATATATATATATATATTATAATTTTTCATGGTATGTGTTTGTTTTGGTATGTGTGTTGGGTAGGGGCGGCATAATGCTATGACTAACACTGTATATATATATATATATATATATATATATATATGTTATGCCGAATAGGTAAAATTGGTATCATGGAATGATTACGTGTGTGTTTGGTAAAGGGGATCAATGATAAGGTTTCAGAGGCAGTGTGTCTAAGTGCATTGGGGCGACCCAGAGGGCCATGGCCGAAAGAGAGAGAGAGAGGCAGCTGTTGCCGCTAGGTTAAGTTGGTGGCAAGTGAGAGTGGGTAAGGGTGCTGCTGGCTGAGACTGGTAAGCCACTAGGTGTCAGCACCAGCTTGGTGCGAAATATGAACCCAGCTGGGCATACATTGCTTGCCCACCTACCCATGCTTGTCCTCGTCCATTATTGACTGAAGAAAAAACTCGGTCTCTCTCTCTCACAGGAACGGGGCACAGAACACAAAATAAAAACATATATACATGTGGACATGGACACAAAAAACTTCCTACAGGGAGGGAAGAAAAAAGTGGGGGTTGTGCGTCTGGACAGATACTGCAACACAGGAGACATCCCTGTGGCTGAGCTATGACTTAACAGGGTACGGTCTCCTCTGGAACGGTGAAGCAATCATCGTAATAATCATTGCAGGGTTCACTCAACCTGGGGCAGAACTTGCTGGTGCCCTCGAGTGAGGTGTCATCAGTACTCGGCAACTGGACAGGACTTCTTCTGGTAAGCGACTCAAGAGGACATTTCTCGACTGGTACTGACGCTGGAGCTGTGGCAGGGACGACTCAGGCAAATTAACTGGGAGTCATAGCAGCATACACCATAACTGTAGTGAGTGGGCTAGTAGTCAAAGTGACATCATCTTTGAGCAGGCTACTCACTGAAGCTGTGACACGAGGCTGAGTCGCCTGACGACAGGGCTACTGCGGCTTGATGGTGTTATTCTCTCGACAGTTGGTCATAGCAGAGGTTTTTCTAAGCGTCCTCAGACTGGCTTTCTACATATAACTGCACTCTGATGGTCAGGTAATGGAGTAAAACAAGTCTCAATGGGGAGTCGTAGTAGGTACGAATCGGGCATGATGGCGTCTATGAGTTGTGAGCGTAAAGCTTTCTGTACAAGGGGCCTCAGACACTTGTAAACTGAGACCTGGACTGACTAATGTCAGCTGTCAATGTCACAACAGGTGACAAGTAACACCTGTGGTCTGGGGTCAGACCATACTGTGGTCCACACCCACATCTGGGCTCAGATCACTTAATCAGGGACACATGTAAAACTGCACACACACGCACTGAACATGTGGATACAACATGGAGTGCACCAGCAAAAGATGCTTTTCTGTGCAAAAAAATCTATTCTAAGGCATTCACATACATGTGAGAACACTAGTAAGGAACACTGACTGAGAGGAACAAACATGTGACATATATCTTCTCTCAATCTTCTCGACAATACTGGAACAAATTGCGCACTCTGAAACTATAACACTGTCGATGTGACATAATGTGATGTCAGGCATGAATTAGTAAGAACTCATTTAAAATTAAGTCCTTTCTAAAATTTTCTCTATACGTTTAAGGATATATTTATTTAATTTATGTTAATGTAAAAAATAATAATTTTTTACCAAAAGAACCTTAGAAAACTTACCTAACCTTATTATAACAAGTGCAATTTAATCTAACCTAATCCAGCTAAATATATTTTAGATAAGTTTACAATAATTTAATAATAACATTATATATATATATATATATATATATATATATATATATATATATATATATATATATATATATATATATATATATATTGGATGGGGTCCACCTCTGGTACAAATTGTGGGACCCATAGCCTCGGAGAAGTGGATAAAAGGCTTCAAGGAAGAATATTTGGATTTCTTCCTGATGCCATTTGAATATTCCACTTCTCCTACCACCCCATCTTTTAATTTTTTTTTTTACCAATAGGTATGTTTTATTACATAATATGGTACAAAAGATTTGAGAGATACATTGTTGATATAAAGATGGCATATACAGTACACGAGGTGAGAGATACATGTCTAGTACATATTGTTACATCTTTGTCACTGATTATAATGCGAAAATCTCATCCAGCTCTTCCGAGCTGGTGCGCGTGCCCAGAATACAGCATGCATTACCCCTCTGAACAGCAGCGCTGAGTCGCTGGAACAGAAAACTAGCTGCCCTGGGATCCCTAGTTACCCTGTTGAGTCTTTTGCCCAGCTCCTTGAGGAACTTAGATGCACTCTTTCCCCATGAGCCAAGGGTCTCTGAGCCTATGGGAACAAACATATAATGATGGGCAAGTTCTCCATATTTTCTCGACTTCTGGGACTCCCTGAAGGTGGCAGCAGCCCCTCCTTCCTCCCTGGTGTACTGGAGATAGGTATCAGCCAAGGTAGATGCACATGTGTAGTCCCACACCACCTGCTTGCCGTCTGTCCAGGCTTGAAGGGTGATACCATCTGGACGCTTTTGGTTGCCATCAGATCTGCATAGTTGGGGTGGTTCCCTTACTGCTGGGCATCCGGCTGTTGTGAGGCTCCTCTTGATAATGTTATTAACCTCTTCATGTCTTGCAATCTTTCCTCGGATTTACGACACACAAGACCATGGTACCCGAATCGGTCTGCTGCTTCACTGCCACAAATACACCTGTGTTCGGCGAGAATAGGGGCGGCAAGTCGAAGGGCAACACCAATGCGGATGGTCTGTGGGTCGAGGCGTGTACCAAGGCTGGAGTTGGGAACAGCCAAAAGAAAGTCCCCTGCATGAGGAGCTCTCACTGCAAGTAGGCGGGCTCTATCCTTCCCTGACACACTCTGAAGCATTGCTGAGGCTATATTCTCTACTATTGGGCCATCCCAGTGCGACTGTTTGTAGTTGTTGGGGGGAGCAGGCCTGGTTTCAGAGCCTGTTAGGTTATCCCAGATCCTGGCTCCATCAACGAATATATATATATATATATATATAACCCTATTCTCTCACTGGAGTGAGAGAATAGGGTTGGGAGAATGAGAGGGTACCGGAAGTGCCAACAGGCACAACAGTGCCCATAGCCAGAAAGATGAATATTATAGCATTAGAAAAAATCCCACAAGTATTGATATTGTAATAGCCTAAACGAAATTAATGTGGCAATAATAAAAAAATTAAGTTAAATTCCGCTATGACATCTATAACTTTAAATATATAAATATATTCTCAGTGATATAGAAGTCACTTGCAATTATATCCTACACGGGACAACTTGTCCCTTTAAATTACGAGAGAAAACGGTACCATATATTAGGGACTTCTACAAGTTATGTAAAGGAAATGGGGCTCTTTAAAATAAACTCATTTAAAGGGGGGAGACATCTGCAAATAACAAGGAAGCCAGTCACAGATATTCATCCCACATAATTCTGAGGCAAACACTGGTTCAACCTTCAGAAACTGCAGGCAAAAATGTAGGCCCTAATTCCTCGGTGTGGCACTACATTTAAGACAAAAGCCCAATTTTAAACTGTGTACTATTGACTCAACTAATATATAACTGAGAGCGAATCGTAATATGCAAGTCCGAGGAAACTTTAAGAAATAAGACAAATTTCATCCTAAGTAGCCTAGGCACCTTTACTCCCTGAGTAAGCCAAAGAATTAAACCTGAAAAACTGGTTGGTCTTTGGTGGACAAGTCAGGACGTGCTGGCTGGCGAGATTTTCTATTCTGTTATTTCTCAAACTAAATGCATAGTATGTGGTCAGCCTTATGATCACTGTTTCAAAAACTGTGCTTAATTGTGTACTTACTGAGAAACTCTGAGACTGACAGTATAATAACCTATGTAACAGATCAAGGTATTTAATTAATGAAAGTAAGATGCCAGACATTTTAAGCAAATATCCTATATTTGCTTGATATATATCCAGATGTACTTCTTTTAAACCCTTTTTGGAGCCTATTTTCTAGGCGTTATATCTATCCATATATTCTTCCGCTGCTGTGTGTAAGACGAGGAGAGAAAAAATACTAGCTGCTTCGGAGGAAAATCTGATCTAAAATCATTCATTGCGTTGAAACTCAGTGAAAAGACTCTGTCTCTATATACAATCACTCCATCTAGTTCCCCATCTATATGATTTTCAGATTCACTTTATTTCACGTTATTGTAAAAAAAATATTCGTCAGAGCGCCAAACAAATGTTCTACTACTGAAACACAATAAAGTAATGCTCCAGTTAGAAAGTGCGTTTTGAGAGAGATGATTACGCCAACCAGATACACCTGTTTAAATGTCATCACCTCAAGTTGACCCTGTGTTAAAGGTCATTTTCTTTAATGATTCCCACTGCAGAAAGTCCTGCTAGAAGTTATTATAAATAGTAAATCATAATATGAAGCTGTAAAGAACATCAATCTTTTTGCTAAATTATGACCGGCACTTTAGGTCTAATATCAGGTTATATATGGTTCAATGCATCACGGTAATTTATGAAATCTAATTTCACGGTGTGACAAACACCCCGGCGAATTAACATGTTAAAATAAATATCTAGGTCACCGACATAAATATACAGTAAACTGGTAAATTACTAATATATATATATATATATATATATATATATATGTCGTGCCGATTAGGTAAAACTTGCGATTTTGGCTTAAATAGCAACGCTCACCTTGCCATATAAGACAAGTGAAAATTTGTGTATGCAATAATTTCGTCAAAATCATTCTGAACATAACGAAAAAAATATATTTCATTGTGTTTGTTTATTATTAAATTATTGTTAACGTATCTAAAATATATTTAGCTGGGTTAGGCTAAATTAAATTGCGCTTGTTGTAATAAGGTTAGGTAGGTTTTCAAAGTTTCTCTTGGTGCAAAATTATAAATGTTTACATTAACATAAATGAAAAAAATATATCTTTAAACGTATAAGAGAAAATTTTAGAAAGAACTTAATTTTAAATGAGTTCTTGCTAATTGACCAGTTTTACCTAATCGGCACGACATATATATATATATATATATATATATATATATATATATATTTATATATATATATATATATATATATATATATATATATATATATATATATATATAAATTATTGTAACAACGAACGAGTGGTATTAATCAATAACAACACTGCAACTAGCCGAGGATTCGAACCCATGTCATTTTGGACCACCTTATGGTGAGCGAAAATCACACATGACGCTCTAACCCACGGAACCACGCAATCCTACAAGAATCAAGCAGAGCTAGGTGTTTTACCTTGATCCGAGGACATACGGTGGTGTGGGTGCCTCTGAGCTAATTCCATTCTACTCCCCGTTTGGTGTACTAGCCTCCCGTGGGTTAGAGCGTCATGTGTGTTCTTCGCTCACCATGAGGCTGGTCAAATGACATGGGTTCGAATCCTCGGCTAATCACAGTGTTGTTATTGATTAATACCACTCGTTCTTGGTTACAATAATATATATATATATATATATATATATATATATATATATATATATATATATATATATATATATATATATATATATACTGCTCGTGAGGCTAGTACACCAAACTGGGAGTAGAATGAAATTAGCTCAGAGGCACCCATACCACCGTATGTCCTCGGATCAAGGTAAAACACCTAGCTCTGCTAGGTGCTTGATTCTTGTAAGATTGCGTGGTCCCGTGGGTTAGAGCGTCATGTGTGATTTTTGCTCACCATGAGGTGGGCCAAAACGACATGGGTTCGAATCCTCAGCTAGTCGTAGTGTTGTTATTGATTTATACCACTCATTTGTGTTTTCAATATATATATATATATATATATATATATATATATATATATATATATATATATATATATATATATATATATATATATATATATATATATATATATACTGCTCGTGAGGCTAGTACACCAAACTGGGAGTAGAATAAAATAAGCTCAGAGGCACCCATACCACCGTATGTCTTCGGATCAAGGTAAAATTTAGCTCTGCTGGGTGCTTGACTCTTGTAGGATTGTGTGGTCCCGTGGGTTAGAGCATGGGTTCGAATATATATATATATATATATATATATATATATATATATATATATATCTCCGAGGACATATGGTGGTGTGGGTAACTCTGAGCTAATTTCATTCTCCTCCCGTTTGGTGTACTAGCCTCAACAATCAGTATTTTACATTATTGTACCCACGAACAAGTTGTTTTGATCAATAACAACACTGTGACTAGCCAAGGATTCGAACCCATGTTGTTTTGGCCCGCCTCATAGTGAGCGAAACCACATGATGCTCTAACCCACAGGACCACCAAATCCTACAAGAATCATGTACCCACCAGAGCTACGTGTTTTACCGTGATCCGAGGACATACGGTGGTATGGGAGATATTGATCAATAACAACACTGCGACTGCTGGATTTACCTGGGGTTTACCTGAGAGAATTCCAAGGGTCAACGCCCCGCGGCACGGTCTGTGACCAGGCCTCATGGTGGATCAGGGCCTGATCAACCAGGCTGTTACTGCTGACTGCACACATTCCAACGTACGAACAACAGCCTAGCTGGTCAGGTACCGACTTTAGGTGCCTGTCCAGTGCCTGCTTGAAGACAGCCAGGGTCTATTGGTAATCCCCTTATGTATGCTGGGAGGCAGTTGAACAGTCTTTGGCCCCTGACACTTAATGTGTTGTCTCTCAACGTGCTAGTGACACCCCTGCTTTTCATTGGGGGATGTTGTATCGACTGCCGAGTCTTTGCTTTCGTAGGGAGTGACTCTCGTGTGCAAGTTTGGTACTAATCCCGCTAGGATTTTCCAAGTGTACATAATAA